>JAXIVH010000003.1:3684955-3784955 GCA_036785325.1 Urophycis tenuis | reverse complement strand
AGTAGTTAGCGTGGTAGTGTGGTGTACGAGTGTGGGCCGGGTCCACTGTTTACGACACGCTACCATACTAACATGCTAGTAGTTAGCGTGGTAGTGTGGTGTACGAGTGTGGGCCTGGTCCACTGTTTACGACACGCTACCATACTAACATGCTAGTAGTTAGCGTGGTAGTGTGGTGTGGTAGAGTGGGCCGGGTCCACTGATGTGCAGCAGGTTTCCATCATCTGAACGGAGGCTCGCTACACTGGAGGAAGAGATGCGTGACAAAAATCAATTCAAGATGCGTGATTCGAGATGCGTGACAAAAATCAATTCAATCAATGAAAAATCAATGATCACAAATAATTGTGATCATTTTTTCAATCAGAAATCAGATAACAATAGTGCTTTACACGGCAAGTGCACAAATATGGCATTAAGTAGGGTGTTCAACAGCATCTGTAAATAAAGGTTAAATGAAACGTGGCTCGTTAATCTAAACAGTATACGGACTGAGCAGAATCACTGCTAACTGGTGGGATCGCTTTTTGTTGCTCATGTTTGGAAACATGAGCCAATAACTTGAGAGTGTAACACCACAAAGCATTTGTAACCAGGTCGCTTCCCTTCAGTCGTGTTGTGTCTAGACACAACTGATGGGATTAACAGATTTAATTCAAAATGTGGATTCCCTCGTCTGCTTGTATCACGCAACCACTGGACTCATTCTCAGAATCAGGTAGACAATATTGAACTGCCATTTTCAGTCAAAAGACAGTTCTCCCCATGTCCATGGCTACCCAAACAGGGATAGCTCAAACATTTAAGTAAAGGAAGTAAAAATGTGGCTAGCAACCGCTAGTGCGCTAACCTTGTAGCAACACAGGCTTCGTCTCTGTGGCCTGACATTTTCTCTCCTCTTCTGCCCTACCTGTCTCTTTCTTTACGAGGCGACCACGACCTTGTCTTAACCACATTCCCACGTTCCACGTCTTAACCACGTTCCCACGTTCCGCCTTTCATCAACGTTTCTGTTTATCAGTCACAGCGAAGTCACTTCGTAAAAAAAGAGCGTTAACAGCACCCTCTCACCCCCTCACCCCCTCACCCTATCACCCTCTCACCCCCTCACCCTCTCACCCCCTCACCCCCTCACCCTCTCACCCTCTCACCCCCTCACCCTCCCACCCTATCACCCTCCCACCTATCACCCTCCCACCCTATCACCCTCCCACCCTATCACCCTCCCACCCTCTCACCCCCTCACCCCCTCACCCTCTCACCCTCTCACCCCCTCACCCTCCCACCCTATCACCCTCTCACCCTATCACCCTCTCACCCCTCTAACCCCTCTCACCCTCTAACCCCTCTCACCCTCTAACCCTTCTAACCCTCTCACCCTCTCACCCTAACCCCAAACCTAACCTCTCACCCATCACAACGTCAGGCTGCTGACCGCCCCCAGACCGGCCAGTGGAGGAGGACAGCTCGGCCCGGCCCAATGAAAATCCCTTCGTTCCAAACGTTCAAGGGTCCCTCTTTGACCAACCTGGCTCAGTCCAGCATACCTGCCCAGCTGCTGGGCTGAACCGCGCTGTCCAATCCTGCGCTAGGCTAGACACTCCCACTTGTGATGTCACTAGAGGGTATATTATGAAAGGCTGTGCGATGACCAAGTGTCCTACCTGGTGGAGGGAAAGGGTCTCGTTAAACGTCACCTGTGGCCCATCGCACGCCATCTCAACTCACTGCGCATTTCTACTGCACACCATTTGGTCATTTTGTGCACACTCTTTGTAACCAAAGCTTACACTTAATTAGTTTTGAGCGATTATTAGCGAGCAGCTATCAAGTGAGCGGGGCGTCTTGCTGAAAGATGCCTAGCTAGGCTACGGCCGTTGCCGTTTAAACCTGGAAAGCTTAGGCTGAGAATCAAACACCGTAGCCTCTACATTATCCTGCACTCTCGCTTAAAATAAGCATGGGCGGGGTTGCTTGAGGTGCAGCATTGAGGTGGAGGTGTGTTGGTGGTGTCTGGGGTGGGTGACTTAATTTTTTGTTCAACTCAAAGGGCAGAGTGAAGGCTCTAACTTAATATTAGCCCACAGAGAGCAGCTGAGCCAGCTGCATTTTAATAGGGATTAATAACCCAGTGCTGTCTGCACATTATTCACCTTTTATCAGCCCCACCAAGCAGGCTGGCAGCCAGAGACGTGTGTGTGCGTGTGTGTGCGTGTGTGTGTGTGTGTGTGCGTGCGCCTGTGTGTCTGTGTGTGTGTGTGTGTGTGTGTGTGTGTGGGGGGGGGGGGGTCCTTTGTAGCTGGGAACAGACACTGGAACAATGGTGTGTAAGTAGAATGATAAAATAGACTCCCATTATAATGTCAGTTGCGTTGGAGTTTAACTGGGGAAGCTCTGATGGAGCCACCAGCCACCATCGCTCAGCAGCTGAGAAGATACAGGAAGATGGATACATATATTTTTTTGCAAAAGGACCTCACTTTAAAAAAAAAAAACTTTATATTTTAATTGGCACTGCTCTAGTTTTGCAACAATGGAGAAAAGAGTCTGGATTGCTTCTTGACAATCACAGGCAGCAGGTCTTTACTGACTGGTAGGGATGAGTTTTGTCAAAGGAGACAGGACTGCATGTCCTCACCTGCAGCATGTCTTCACCTGCAACCTCAACTAAAGAAAGGTCCAATGGTTGGACCAATGGCTTCGTCCATCCCTTCAGAACCAACCCCCAGGCTGTCAGAACCAACTCCCAGGCTGCTGACATCAACAAGGCTTTTAGATTGCAGAGAAGATATTTCCCTTCATCCTCCCCCCTCCTCTGTTCTGTTATCTACCAATGGCAGCGTGAGCAGGGGGTTGTGGGTAAATTGAAATGATTACAATGATTAAAGGCTGTCTAAAGCCCCCCCCCCCCCCCCCCCCCACTGGCCGACCAGAAACATATGCCACCTGCTGAGGAAGCTTTCAACCAAGAACCTCCTCGACGATGATTACCTCCTGGGTCTCACGCAGAGGAAGGTGGTGTGTGTGTGTGTGTGTGTGTGTGTGTGTGTGTGTGTGTGTGTGTGTGTGTGTGTGTGTGTGTGTGTGTGTGTGTGTGTGTGTGTGTGTGTGTGTGTGTGTGTGTGTGTGTGTGTGTGTGTGTGTGTGTGTGTGTGTGTGTGTGTGTGTGTGTGTGTGTGTGTGTGTGTGTGTGTGTGTGTGTGTGTGTGGCTGAAAAGAAAACTCACAACTGAAAACAGCACAACAGTGGCTTTCTGCCTCCATCTCTTGATTTAATGACCCAAGTCTTGAATGTCAAGGGTGTTGGTCATCCTCGTTTTACACACAGTGTTGTTTGTATTGACGCACTGTGACCTGTTCCCTGTTGTCCGAAGCAGCTGCTGTCAAAGTGAGTTGTATTGCGATGTGCGGTGCTGAGGGAGGCCTCCAGACCACCCCTGGGGGTCTTCCACCCGAGCCGGCCTTTGTGTTCCCTGGTGTAACGGGCTGTTTGTCTCCCCGAAGGCTTCTTCCCTGGCAGCTCGCAGGGCTGCGACGCCTTCCTGAGACACAAGATGACTCTCATCTCCCCGTCCATCCTCAAGAAGTACAGCATCCCCTTCGACCGGGTGAGTCCCTCCTCCACCGCCACCACATCCACCTTATCCACCATCTCCACCACATCCACCGCCACATCCACCACATCCAACCTATCCACCATCTCCACCACATCCACCACATCTACCACATCCACCCTATCCACCATCTCCACCACATCCACCACCACATCTACCACATCCACCCTATCCACCATCTCCACCACATCCACCACATCCAACCTATCCACCATCTCCACCACATCCACCACCACATCCACCACATCCACCCTATCCACCATCTCCACCACATCCACCCTATCCACCATCTCCACCACATCCACCACATCCTACCTGTCCACCATCTCCACCACATACACCCTATCCACCATCTCCACCACTTCCACCCCCACATCTACCATATCCACCCTATCCACCATCTCCACCACATCCACCCCCACATCTACCATATCCACCCTATCCACCATCTCCACCACATCCACCACCACATCTACCACATCCACCCTATCCACCATCTCCACCACATCCACCACCACATATACCACATCCACCCTATCCACCATCTCCACCATCTCCACCACATCCACCACATCTACCACGTCCAACCTATCCACCACATCCACCACATCTACCACATCCTACCTGTCCACCATCTCCACCACATCCACCCTATCCACCATCTCCACCACATCCACCACCACATCTACCACATCCACCCTATCCACCATCTCCACCACATCCACCACCACATCTACCACATCCACCCTATCCACCATCTCCACCACATCCACCACCACATCTACCACATCCACCCTATCCACCATCTCCACCACATCCACCACCACATCTACCACATCCACCCTATCCACCATCTCTACCACATTCACCACCACCTCTATCTGTACCACATCCACCATCTCTATCACCTCTATCTGTATCACATCCACCATCTCTACCACCTCTATCACATCCACCACCTCTACCACATCCACCACCTCCACCACCACCTCTACCACATCCACCACCACCTACACCACCCACATCCTCCACCATGTCTACCACCTCTACCATTAAAACCTCTACCACATCCACCATCTCCATCTCCACCACCACCTCTACCACATCCACCACCGCCAACACTGCACTACAGATTTTTCAGAGATCACTGCAAGTCTGCCATCTCCACAGAATACACTTTTATTAACTTTATAAGCACGAATAACTTTGTTTATTAAATATTTAAAATATTTCTAGACCCCATTAATAATGTTCAAAATCTGGTTAAAAGCAAAGTCATCAGCATTCTGTATCAGACGGACACCTTGTGTTTGGCACTCGGAACCAGAACTTGAAGGCAGCAGCAAGCATGCAGGGGCCCATGGGTCAGGGAGGCGGATTTCATCACCGGACAACCCGGTCTACCCTGGGGCATGGCCAACAAACCTGACCATGAGTGGATGGCTGTTTTAAGTCTGTATTCCTTTTAAAGCGGATGGCCTCTCATCACCCCGCAGCGCGACTCCTCTGTGTGTTTTTTTCAGGGGGGGGGGTTCCTCCTGTGGGTACTGAAGGCCAGACACAACCCCCCCCCAAAACCCCCCCAGGATGCGTAGATAACGAGGGAGAATAAGCGGAAACAAGTGCAGGAGCACAGAAAAAGTTTTCTGGGTTTAAACTTTTGCGCACGCGCAACCCCAGTCAGCCACCCGCCTCCACCCACCACTGGGCTCTCCCCTGGGGTGTCATTATCACAGTGAACATGTTCCTGCACCTGCAGACGCCTCCTGTTCCAGTCGGCGTGCGGGGAGCTCAGATTGTCACCTTTTGAGTTTTATTCGGGATCGCTGGGAGGGGAAGTGGAGCAGAGTTTTTGGTGCTCAAACCAGCGTGGCGGTCGGGGTTTGTCTCGTGATGGAGTTCTGCTTTTTTGTTTCTTGGGGTCCAAATACACAACGTACCGCAGCACGCCGAGGCCCGCCCGTCCGCCCCGAATCTGAAGTGAACTCTGACCCCCCACGGCTGTAAATGGTGACGTAAACACACCGTGGCGTGGAAAGGACCCTCCCTGAGCAACGTTTATATTCAGTATGATTTAATGTCATTCTATAGGACTACCCCCCACCTCCTGGGAGCTGTTTCCTCATAATGTCTATCAATCCCTGGTCTGCAGTGTTGCTCAGCTCCGCCCACTGAGTGTCAGACTATTGGTGCAAGAGACAAGGAGGCAGCTAGACTCAGCCTGGGCGCTGAGTAGCCTTCAGTGGAGGAAAGCTGAATGAAGATGTTATTTTATCAGGACTCGACCCCCTGCTGCTCGCTGACCCTGCTCTGGCTCAACTAGATTGCGGCTAAACGTGAATGTAAATAAAAGAAAATACAGGTATCTGACTATACTGGTGTGTCGGCAGGCAGTTATCTTACTGTGTGTGTGTGCGTGTGCGTGCGTGCGTGCGTGTTAATAAAAAGACACACCAGCCACAGAACAATGGTGCCAACCACAGTTTTTGTGCTTAGCCGGAAAATTGACCCAGGATCCAGTTCTCATGCTAATCAGAACCCCGGCTGGTGTTTGGGTGGTGTTTGGCAGGCGTTTGGGTGGAGGTTGGGATGTGTTTGGGTGGTGTTTGGCAGGCGTTTGGGGGGTGTTTCCCTGCAGTTATTGTGAATCCCGGCGTTGTGGTGGTTTCATACCTTTGCCTCTTGGCAGTGGTGTGTCTCGTGTAGAAGAGGCTTCTCATTGCATTGCTGAACAATAAAAACAGCCTGGTGTCTGTTTTGTTGGCAGAAGTACCGAGCTGTTGACTCTCAGCCCTGGCTCCCCTGCCCAACAGAACCAATCACAACCAAGTCTTAATTTGTTGTCTGTATGCGCTGATTAAAATGTCCCACCACTGCCATCCATGCCTGTAGAGGAGACGGGGAGAGTGTGTGTGTGTGTGTGTGTGTGTGTGTGTGTGTGTGTGTGTGTGTGTGTGTGTGTGTGTGTGTGTGTGTGTGTGTGTGTGTGTGTGTGTGTGTGTGTGTGTGTGTGTGTGTGTGTGTGTGTGTGTGTGTGTATTCTTGTGGTGGGTGGTCTTACTGGGGAGATACTATATTGTTATTATAATGACTACTATTAAATATTTCCTCAATATTCTTGATGATCACTAATTAAAATATAAATGGATGTATGTTCATATGATAAAATATCCTCAACTAGTGGTTTTGCGTCGTCTTTGACTCTTTGACGTCTTTGACTTCACACTTGCACACCACAAATCACCCCTTCAGGCAAATAAATTGCGATTCTATGTGTTGTTTAGTATGATCCAGTTGATTCCTCACTGTGTTCTCTGACCGATAACGCAGGAAGAAAATTATTCATGTATTGCATATTATATCATATAATGAATGTTATGTCCCATGTTATGCAGGATGTTCTGACCAGCGATGTCCTCCCTGCTCTCTGACAGTTGACTCGGGATGACTGTTATGTCCCATGTCATGCGGGATGTTCTGACCGGTAGCATCTCCTCCTCCTCCTCCTCCGACAGGTCACCCAGAAGGAAGGAGAGTTCATGATCACGTTCCCCTACGGCTACCACGCCGGCTTCAACCACGGCTTCAACTGCGCCGAGTCCACCAACTTCGCCACACTGCGCTGGGTGGACTACGGCAAGATGGCCACGCAGGTGGGTGGCCCTTCCCCCCCCCCCCCCCCTCCCCCTCCCCTCCCGGACACACGGGAAACATCGACATGAAATGGGCAATGGTTCTGTGGCTTTCGCGAATCAAGCCTGGATTTCTCTCTTTTTTTCTATATCTTTTAGTGTTCTCTTGCTCTCTCTCTCTCTCTCTCTCTCTCTCTCTCTCTCTCTCTCTCTCTCTCATGTTCAACTTAATTGAATGTCTACTACTTGTTTTCTGCTTGGCTGCATGTCTGATTTATTTCGTGCCATATTGGAGAAATCCCACCACTCACTCACACACCGCGGCTGCTGCTGCTGCTGCTGCTCTCCTAGTTTGTTCAGCATGAGCAACTGTCTATTAGGAAGGATTTTGGTCACCACCAGTTTCCTGTCAGCGCCTCCTCTCTCTCTCTCTCTCTCTCTCTCTCTCTCTCTCTCTCTCTCTCTCTCTCTCTCTCTCTCTCTCTCTCTCTCTCTCTCTCTCTCTCTCTCTCTCTCTCTCTCTCTCTCTCTCTCTCTCTCTCTCTCTCTCTCTCTCTCTCTCTCTCTCCCTCTCTCTCTCTCCCCCTCTCTCTCTCTCTACTGTGTGTGTACTACTTGTGGGGGTCTGATAGACAGATTGGGTCAGTTCTGGTCAACTCTGTCTTGCTGCTGTGGGTCCACAAATTGACAGCCCCCAGCAGAGTCCCCCTCATACCCCCAGAGTCCTGTCCCCGGTGGTATCTCATCTGATGGTGAACTATGGTTTCCTTTGCAGATTTTGTCACTGTCGGAAGTGTGTGTGTGCAGTCCCTCCTCAAATATCTTTAATATCCTTGGAGGTTCTGCTGGTTGACTTGTGGTTTGTGAACTGTTAACTCCAGTTGGACACACCAATGCATTTTCTTTGACAGTCCCATTATTTCCACAAGATGGAAGATGTGCTACAGTAAATAACTGGCTCCATTTTGTTTTTGGATTGGAATTATTTGTTGGTGATTGCAAAGTAAAACAATTTATTGTATTAATTGTATACTTTTGACGGCTAACACACTTTTCAAGTCGAGAAGTTTATTTGATTCGAGTTAAGATAGGTTGGCTACAGCCTGCAGTAAGCTGATAGCATTTAGCTTTGTGGTTCCTGGTAGTTGGATCATGGCTGTTAGCCATTAGCTTTGTGGTTCCTGGTAGTTGGATCATGGCTGTTAGCAGTTAGCTGTGTTGTTCCTTGTAGGTTGATCATCGCTGTTAGCCATTAGCATTGTGGTTCTTGGTAGTTGGATCATGGCTGTTCGCAGTTAGCTTTGTGGTTGCTGGTAGTTGGATCATGGCTGTTTGCAGTTAGCTTCGTGGTTCCTGGTAGTTAGATCATGGCTGTTAGCAGTTAGCTGCGTGGTTCCTGCTAGTTGGATCATGGCTGTTAGCTGTTAGCTTCATCAGGAGCCGTGCCGTACTCCAGGCCTCATTGGGCCCCATTCCTCCAGAGGCTTCTCTGTTTGCTGGGCCTTTGTCTGCTTCAATGAATGCACTTTCTCCCCCCAAGCTAATGAAGTTTATATTATATCCCATAATAACAAAAGTCTCCCAACCCCCTTGAGGATGGCAAACTGCTCCATAACCACCCAGTAGTTTCATAAAGACCCAGACCGGGTCGGGCTTCGGTCTGGCACTGAGAGCAGCAATGTGGTGGTGGGCTACCAGGCCAGCCCCCCTGCCAGGCCCCCGTTCCCACAGTGAAGTCCACGCCAACACAGCTTCCCTCTCATGGCTGTCTCTCTCTGTGTGGTACCGTCTCACCCTCACCCTGTCTGTCGCCGTGTGTGTCTCTGGACTGGAGTGGCGTGGAGGAACCGTAGTGCAGGGTGTACAGGACAGGAGATGAGTCTTCTACTACAGGAAAGGAGATGAGTCTTCTACTACAGGGCAGGAGATGAGTCTTCTACTACAGGACAGGAGATGAGTCTTCTACTACAGGACAGGAGATGAGTCTTCTGGGGACATGACAGCCCTCCGTCCCCCCTCTATCTCTCTCTCGTCTCCCATTCCCCACTGTCTCCCCCCTGCCACTCTCCCCCGCCCTCCCTGGGCTTGGGGGCCGAGCAGTGTTTGTGGTAATTGAACATACGGCGCCACGCGGGCAAATAAAACTGCTGGATATGATGCAGCGAGCGGGAACACATCTTTTATTTATGCTTTCATCTCTCAATGCTCTCTCTCTCTCTCTCTCTCTCTCTCTCTCTCTCTCTCTCTCTCTCTCTCTCTCTCTCTCTCTCTCTCTCTCTCTCTCTCTCTCTCTCTGTTATCTCCCTATCTCTCCCCCCCCTCCCCTCCCCTGCTACACTAGCTGTAGTGCAAGCCGTGTGCTGGGGACACTAATTGAGCCGCGGGCTCAACGCTGTACCGTGCAGGTTGACGCCGCTATGTGCTCCTCTCTGGTCGACCAGACGGTCCCGAGTCTGAAACGCTTCATCAGTGATGAGGTCCCATCCATGAGACTAGGCTTTTCACCACAACGCACACGTGGATTTATAAAAGGTTATATGTATGTACGATACATGAATGACATGTAGAATGCTCAGCATCACCATCGCCAGCTCACAGTCATGATTTATATTGAATTACGAAACTTTACTTTGGTTGTTCTGCGTTCCTGTTGTGCTCCACACCCCCAGAAGGAGGGCTCCCTCTTCTGTGTTCCTCCTCAAGGTCTCGCGGTCCTTGAGCGGGCTGAGGGTCATAAACTACGGCCGTTGAGCTCTGGAGCCTCTAACTGTGACTTAATGGCTGACAAATTTAGCGGCCCAGACTGTTGACACTCTGAATGCTCCTCCTGCCCCTTCTCCTCCTGCTCCTCCTGCTCCACCTCCTCCTGCTCCTCCTCCCCCTCCTTCCATTCTCCTCCTGCTTCTCCTCCTCCTCCCCCTCCTGCTTCTCCTCCTTCTCCTCGTGCTCCTCCTCGTCCGCCTCCTGCTCCTCCTCATCCTCCTCCTCCTTCTGCTCCTTCTCCTGCAGTGCTCGTGCCGTAAGGACATGGTGAAGATCTCCATGGACGTGTTTGTGCGTTGCCTGCAGCCCGAGCGCTACGAACAGTGGAAGCAGGGCAAGGACAGCACGGTGCTGGACCACCTGAAGCCCACCCAGCTGGACAGCGCCCAGCTGGAGCAGTGGAGGCAGCGCCGGGTCACCCTCCGGGCCAACCTGCTGCGGAGGTGAGGTGGTCGGGGCAGCGCTGCCCGGGGGGCCGGTTGGTTCACAGTGAAGTGTTCTGGAGGGTTCACATCCCTGGAGGAGGATGTTCAGGCCAATAAAAAAGACATGAAATGAATGCGGAATGTTATTTAGAACTCAAGAGTTCAAACCCCAGTCGATGGCGGACACACTCCAACTGTTTAGCTTTGATATTTTTTTGAAGTAAAAAAAAAGAAAACATTTGAACATTTATTAAGTTGTCAAGTTTTTCATTTTTGTATGTCTGGGTTAAAACATACAAATGTCTGCGGAATGCCTCAAAGTAAAACCACCTCACTCAGCCTTCCTCCCCCACCCCTCCTCTTCCTCCTCCTCTTCCTCCTCCTCCTCCTCCTCCTCCTCCACACACACGGTGCCACCTCCTCAGGGCCCTGCAGAGGAAGAGCCAGTTCCGCCGGCTGAAGGTGGAGGAGGTGAAGGTGCTGGTGGAGGAGGGCGTGGAGCTGGACCTGGCCGCCTACCAGAAGCAGGTGGAGGAGCAGGAGGCCCAGAGGAGGCAGCAGCGGGAGGAGCGGCTGGCCAGGGAGGCCCTGCTGGCCCTGGAGGCCCTGGAGCAGGAGGAGAAGGAGGAGGCGGCCAGGGCGGCAGCAGCCACCCTGTCGGCACCCCGGGGAGACGAGGAAGAGGAAGGTGAGGCGTCGGCGTTCTTCAGATGGAGAGGTTGTGGTTCCCACGCGCAAAGTACAGCGCGGGAGCGGAAATTAAAGAGATGAATGATTTTATTAACAGGAAGAAACAGCAAATACAAATACAAGTCACGTTGACTTAACGATGATTTGAGCCGTGCGTCTACCTTTTGCATAACGCGTCGTCGAGCATGCTGGGAAGGAACCTTCACCTTCTGGAGTCCGTACAATCTGCCCCTTTTAATCCACCACTTTACGTTGTTCTAATCATGTTCTGAAATTCAAAAGGCATGTATTCAGTGTCCGGTGCTGAATGACCCTTTCGTCGTGTGTCCAGAGTCCTCGGTCCTGATGCAGCACCTGACTGATGAGACGGTCAGGAAGAAGCACAAACGGCCCAAGAAGTCCTACGCCAAAGCCCTCCCCATCACCGAGTTTGAGGAGGAGTACGAGAGGTTTGTCACAGCAGCCGGCAACCACAGACCCGCGGGCGACACACCGCACCCCTGTAAGATGGAGACCCCCATGGACCACGACCAGGTACGGAGCGCCCCCCAATCCATTCAATTCCATTTCCCCCCACCCGGGGTGCAGGGAAGGAGGTGTCATGGTTCCCCCACCCCCTGAAGGTTGGCCTATGGAAGCCTTAAGGTGAACGTTGATGTTTGTGTGTCCCCCCACAGTCCTCCCAGCCCGCCAAGATGAGGAGCAGACGTCACCCCCTCACCAAGCCCCCCAAGCGCTCACCACTGTCCATCGTCAAGCAAGAACACTCCAGCGATGAAGGTGCACGCACGCACACACGCACACACGCACTCACACACACACACACACACACACACACACACACACACACACACACACCCCTTGCTGTTTGGATCATAAGCATCAGCCTAAAATCAATGGCTACATGTTAGACTAGGAGACACTGGAGATGGTTCTGTTTGGTGCTTCATTAGTGAACCAGAGATGGTTCTGTTTGGTAAGACGTGAAGACATGATGGTCTCACCCTGGTGTCGCTCTCCTGCCCGTCTCGCCCTCCACATTCTGTTTCCTCATCCGTCTGTGGTGTCATTCGCATCACCTGGGCCGTGTTCCGATATCCACCATACTTACTATACTTAGTTTAAGTATGTAGGGTGTTCCAATTACGATCGCAGGGAAAAGAAGTGTACTCAAACGACCCGGATGTTGCTCTCAAAACGGTTAGTACGCATAGCATGCAACGGTGTACACTTTCCGTACTCAACGGCAGCCATCTTGGCTACGTAGCGGAAGAGGCGGAGCCAGGCTGAGCCGCGCTCAGTTCTAAAATGGCTAGACGTCAGTGATGCGTAATGGATTCACGTGTGTTTGGTGGTGACACGGCCGCACAGCTGATAGTAATTTCCAGCAAGAGCACCATTTGGAACAACACTAACATCTGAAAATCTGTGTACTTAGTGAGTACAGATTGTGTACTAGGTTTAAGTGTACTCATGAAGTATGGATATCGAAACACGGCCCTGGTCTTCCCTGTTGGCTCCCAGCGTCAACTCACTGTCTGTCTCTCTCTCTCTCTCTCTCTCTCTCTCTCTCTCTCTCGCTCTCGCTCTCTCTTGCTCTCTCGTCATCCATCTCCTTCTCATCCATCTCCTCCTCATCCATCTCTCTGCCTTTCTTCCCTTTATGTTCTGAATGGGTTCTTATTGATCTGGGGATCAGGGCAGACAATTACCTGCCCCTCAAAGTGGCTTTGAGTGTGCAGCAGGACAGGCCCCCGGCCCCCTGGTCAGGCCGGTTCTGCGCGGGGAGGTGGGCACGCTGGTGGGGAACCCGGGAGAACGACGGCAGGCTGTTGTGAGGCGGGTTGAAATTGCGTTTTTTCAGAAAGCTTTTCCTGCACAGGTCCAACCAGCATTCATGGGTCACCGTAAATGTTCACCACCGCCAGGGTCTGTCCTGTAATGATGATGTCATGCGAAGGTGACCTTTTCTTTACCAGAGCTACGCTGTTGAGGGGAGTCCACGATCTCATGTAGCTGGTAGTTAACGTTGTTTAATACGGTGTTAAAATGAAGCTAAAACTTGTCATAGCACACAAACGTGGACCGGACTCTGGACCAGCTGACACACCGGTCAGGGTCTCTTCCACGGCGAGCGAAAAAAGCTCCCATATTGAGAGAATGTGCCTGTCTTGCAGAGCTGTCCCCCTCCATGCCACTGGAGGGCGACATGAAGAAGGACGAGCACCTGTGGCAGAACCTCTCCCCGAACTTCCTGGCCGAGAAGGCCTTCAACGCCGCCGTGGCCAACCTGGAGCCCTACTGCGCCGTCTGCTCGCTGTTCTGCCCCTACACGAAGGTAAGGCTGTGTGCACGGAGGCAGGGCTGAACCAGGCAGGGGAGGGGGATATCAGGAACAACTCAAACAAGGTACCCGTCGTGATGTCCCCTCCTCACCTTCCTCTCCCTCTCCCAGCCCACGCCGGAGCTCTTCGTCTCGGACCCCCGCGGCCCCGCCCTCCCCCGGCCCGGCAGCCGCACGCGGCCCCTGGTGCCCGAGATGTGCTTCGGCACCAGGGCCGACAACGCCCTGCCGGTCCCGTCCAACTCCCAGGTGGGGGAGGACGGCGCCAGCATGCTGCTGCGCTGCTCGTCCTGCTGCCTGCAGGTCCACACCAGTGAGTCTGAAACACGCCCGCGACAACCCTCGCCCTAACTCAGGAGGACACGCCCACTAACCCTAACCCTCACCCAGTAGGACACGCCCACTAACCCTAACCCTTACCCAGTAGGACACACCCACTAACCCTAACCCTTACCCAGTAGGACATGCCCACTAACCCTAACCCTTACCCAGTAGGACACACCCACTCACCCTAACCCTAACCCAGTAGGACACGCCCACTAACCTTAAGCCAGTAGGACACGCCCACTAACCCTAACCCAATAGGACACGCCCACTAACCCTAACCCTAACCCAGGAGGACACGCCCACTAACCCTAACCCAGTAGGACACGCCCTGCAGTCTTTTACTGTTTGCTATGGTTGCTCATGGGAATAAAGAGTGTTTCATGGCGTGGTGGTCCTGTTTAGCATCCCAATAATGTAATTCTAATGCGCTGGTCTCGTTCTCGCCTGTTTTTTGGACGGGAGGCGCTCTGGAAGTGAGCGACAGATCGATAATTGACAGAGTAAGACGACCTGGACGGATGGACCTGCAGTCTTACGACCTGGACGGACGGACCTGCAGTCTTATTTCATATTGGGCTTCTTGAGCTCAGTGGCCCCTTGTCGGGTTTGACAGTGAATGTTTCATCGTGTATTAATATGAATTATTATTGTGATTCCTTCCTTTTGTATTCACTTTAATATGATACAAAAGCAAGCTATTGATTTACGACGGGTAGGACAGGGAAAGGCTAAGCCCCCCCCTGGGGTCTCGTTGCAGGAGGGCCCAACCTCCCAGTCGTTAGTTTTGCCCTGAGTTGGGTCTAGAGCACATCAGGGAGGCATTTACAACCGGACCCTGTCCAACTTGGAGTCCTGCCTCTCGGCCTCGCTCTCTCACCCACTTCCTTTATACATCTTTAATTAGAGTGGTCTCCATCAATGTAGTAATTAACAGATAATGAGGTTTCAATTGGAGAAAGGTAGACTGAGCTGGGAATGATTTGGACCGTGACTGACTGCATCAGTTTCTATTCCAACGTGTTGTTCGACTGCTCATCTTGAAGAACAAAGTCACTCTTTTAATCAACCTGAACGTGTTGATGGTGAATTGTGTGCGCTTGTGTTTGGCAGGTTGTTATGGAGTGAAGCCAGACATGGTCCAGGACCCCTGGACCTGCTCGCGGTGTGCCTCGGATGCCTGGGCGGTGGTGAGTTTACCCTGCATCACTCCACCAAAGTTTTGTGACATCACAACACCGAACCTGAACTTATTTGTGACATCACAACACAGAACCTGAACTTATTTGTGACATCACAACACATAACCTGAACTCATTTGTGACATCATAACACTTAACCTGAATTTATTTGTGACATCACAACACTTAACCTGAACTCATTTATGAAATCACAACACTTAACCTGAATTCATTTGTGACATCACAACACTTAACCTGAACTCATTTGTGACATCACAACACTTAACCTGAACTCATTTTTGACATCACAACACTTAACCTGAACTCATTTGTGACACCAAAATGGCTAAACTATTATACAATTGTTTCAAAGGTGACTAGTCTGATATGCATATTCTCATATGTCTGCAGCCCGATGAGTAATGATTCACCAACTAATACATTGTCCTTGTGATGTACAGGAGTGCTGTCTGTGTAACCTGAGGGGCGGAGCCTTGAAGAGAACAGTAGACAACAGGTGAGTAGCCACGCCCAGGTAGACACGGGTACACCTGGTCGTACAGCAAGTACTTACACATGGAATACTCACACAGTACTCAGCTACTAAACACATGGAGTACTCACACAGTACTCAGACACTAAACTAAGTGGAGTACTTAATACTTGGGGAAAACATTTAATACAGTGCTAACAATGAACACAAACATGATGAGTCTGGCACAGATTCGTTGTGAAGAGTATCCAAACAGGGAAAAGGCACGATAATTATAGATTGGATTGATAATTATTCAGTTGGATGAATAATTACAAATTTTGCACATCAAATATTGATACATTTTAAGAAGATATTTGGGAGCCGAATGTCCCCGGCTGAAAACACACCAACAGTTATGGGAGACGGCACACAGGGGATCGAAGGCGATAATGCAGACGACCCCCCGTCAGCCGTTTGGTTTTTGAACGTGTTCCGTCCTTCGCCAGGTGGGTCCACGTGATCTGCGCCATCGCGGTGGACGAGGCCCGCTTCGTCAACCCGGCCGAGCGGGAGCCCGTGGACGTCAGCACCGTGCCAGAGACACGCAAGAGCCTGGTGAGCACCGCCTCCCGAGAGGCAGCGGCTTCCATCGGCCACGCCCACGCCCGCAGCCTTGTGTGTGTCTGTGTGTGTATGTGTGTGTGTGTGTTAGAGTGCGGATCGGGCCGGGATTTTCTGTCCGAGCCTGTCCCTCGTCCGACAGAACGGTAACCGAGCCCGAAGCGGAGCCCGACAGGCATCAAGCTTTTTTTTTTTTTTGCACAAAATGGCGCGGGTTAACGCGCGGGTAAATTACAAAATTTCAAATCGCGCAGATGTGACCGAGCCCGACCCGAACCCGAGCATAATTTGTAAATATTTGTCCATCCTCCATCCATGTATCCATCCTCTACTGTTTGTGTGTGTGTGTGTGTGTGTGTGTGATGCCAAGCACGATTGCGGACACGTCTCTAGTCATAAGCCACGTCGAATCACATTGAATCCGAGCGCCTGACGATTTGGAGCTGAACGTAGCGTGTTTGGCGTGTTGTTGCCGTTATGGGCGCACTCTGCCGCTCTGAGGACTGTGCGACGCGGTGTGGCGTGGCTGATGGATGAACACCGCGCTGTGTCCGTATCAACCACGAGGAGGAGAGCTCCGTGTTGCATCATCGGCCTTGTTCTCCCTCACCTCCCTGACCGTGCCCCTCCTGTCACTCTGTCAAGCCTTTTGTGTTTCTCCCCCACACCTTTCTATGGGTCATTCTTTCTGCCGCACCTTCTCTGGATGGATGGGTGGAAGGATGGATGGAAGGATGGATGGATGGAAGCAAGGCTGCAGTTTTGGTGAATAGATGTGTGGAGCAGAGCGGCAGAATAATCAGCTGTCATTTCTCACTGTGCCAAATGAACTGCATCGACCCCGCAGCAACCCTGCAATCTTCACATTGCTGCCACTCGTTTAGACTCCCCCCTCCCTTTCCCTCCCCCCTTCCCCGCTCGGTTTCCTCCTCATCTTCTTTCCCTCTTCTCTTCCCTCTATATTGGCCTGTTCTCCTCCTCCTCCTCCTCCTCTGCCTCCTCTTCAGAGAGGAGCAGTTCAGCTCCTTGGTGTTCTGTCCCAACGTCTACAAATCATCTGGCCCCGCCTACTCTGTCTGAGTAGACCCCGCCCACTCTGTCTGAGTAGACCCCGCCCACGGCGTCGCAAAAATGACCCAATTACAAAAAAAGCCACCGCCAAACAAGCCAAAAGTGACAAAACACCCACTGTCACCTGTAACTTCCCCCCCCTTGTCTCCCCCCCGCTGTCTTTACCGTGGCCCAGCGAGGAGAGCAAAGGAGTGGTCAGCCCTGCAGGGAGAGCCCAGGGCCCACCGCCCGCTGTGCACTCCCCTCTGTCACCCCCACAGGACAAATGAACTATTGACATTTTAATAAAGAATCTTTTTATCTTTGTATCGACCCCCGGTCCCCTCTGCTGTGGCTGTGCTGCATGTAATACATCACAACACACATCACATCGTACACAGACACACACCCACACACACACACACACACACACACACACATCACATCATACACACACACACACACACACACACACACACACACACACACACACACACACACACACACACACACACACACCACATCATACACACACGCACACATCATACACACACACACAGACACGATTATATACAGTTGATAAGTAACAAACCGACAAACCGACAGCTCAAACTGTGGAGTTTTTTGTACCCCGGGGGGGGGGGGGCCGACACAAAGTCAAGGTGCACACACACACACACACACACACACACACACAAATTGGCAGTCAGGGGGAGCAGCCATGTCTGTTTGGATCCTAAAGGGAATTGTAAAGTGCGATAATGATCTTACACCTCAAATAACACAACTTGTTTTTTTCACACTAAAATCCAATTTTGATGACCCGGGAGATGGGGAGGGGGAGAGTGAGGGGGGGCAGAGAAAGAGGGTGAGAGAGTGGGGGGGAGGGGGGTAGTGTCTACAAATGGAGCTTGACAGGAGCGAGAGGCTGGTTGATGGCGTGGGGACCGGTTCAAGCAGGTTGCTGGGGTCTCCGTCAGAGATGAGAGGGCTGTTACTTTCTGGATCTGGATCTGAATCAGCACCGCGGTTCTGACGCCTTCAAGCCCGGGCAGCAACGAGAGGCGCGGTGGGAAGAGCTCTGTAGTGACTGAGGCTCTGCAGCCCAGCACCACAGCCGCTGTGCTTTGATCAGGACTGAGAGACTTGTTAGTCCTACCCAGACACACACACACACACACACACACACACACACACACACACACACACACACAGAGAGAGACTCACCCACCCCTGTTTGTTGTTATATCTTCAGCTGAAATGGGTCACGCTGTTGGGTTTTAATCGCTTCATTCATGCCGTTGATACAGCGCTCCTCAAGACAGCCAGCGCAACAGTGTGTGTGCTTCAGTCAGCAGAATATATCCTTGGCGTTAATTTGATTTAGTGCCCCCCCTTTGAATCGGGTTCATCCTGAACCCAGTACAAGGCAGCGTCGGTAAAGGCACCACCGCAGGGTGAATGTCGGCGGATGTCTGTCTGGGTGTTCGTCTGCAGGGGCCGACCTGGTGAAAGACACCTACGTGGCAGTGTGAGGTGTTGATGGAGGAGAGAGGTTACAGAGGGGTCAGGCCATCCAGACGTCCTCAACTGTGGGCTGGATCTCCAGGGCCCTCGCAAGACCTTTGTGTTGGCCGTGTGTGGTCCCGTGTAGCTCGGCTGGTCTGAGCGAGACCTTTCACACTGCCAGGGGTTAGCGGACCGATTCCCCACGGCGCGCGGTGTTAATGGGTACAGGGTACAATGCGGTTCCGTTGAGGTCTCACAGAGTGGCGGCGAACACTTCCATGGGAAATGTAAGCAGTGTGCTACTCGGCGCTGAAAGCGCTCCTCCCAGCCGCCAGCTTCCTGCTGGCTGCACTCTGCTGGAGGGCGTGGGGCATTGGCGGCCATTCTGCCGAAACGCTTCTTTACTTACACTCAGGCGCTGCCAGGGTTGCGGGGTTCTGATTCCTTGTCCAGCTCAACTGTTGGAGCAAGGCATTAGCACTGCCAAAGCCGCCGGTCTAATTCCCACGGGGGCCCATGCTCTGAAATGTCTGCCTGGTATTTCATGATGCGTCCCGCTGAGCCTGGGCCCACTGTTGTCCTGTGTCCTGAGACCCCTGTGTGTCCTGTGTCATGAGCCCCCTGTGTGTCCTGTGTCCTGAGCCCCCTGTGTGTCCTGTGTCCTGAGCCCCCTGTGTGCCCTGTGTTGTCCTGTGTCCTGAGCCCCCTGTGTGTCCTGTGTCATGAGCCCCCTGTTGTCCTGTGTCATGAGCCCCCTGTGTGTTCTGTGTTCTGTGTTCTGAGCCCCCGTGTCCTGTGACCTAAGCCCCCTGTTGTCCTGTGTCCTGAGCCCCCTGTGTTGCCTGTGTTCTGAGCCCCCGTGTCCTGTGACCTAAGCCCCCTGTTGTCCTGTGTCCTGAGCCCCCTGTGTTGCCTGTGTTCTGAGCCCCCGTGTCCTGTGACCTAAGCCCCCTGTATGTCCTGTGTCCTGAGCCCCTGTGTGTCCTGTGTCCTGAGCCCCCGTGTGTCCTGTGTCCTGAGCCCCATGTGTGTCCTGTGTTCTGAGCCCCCGCGTCCTGTGACCTGAGCCCCCTGTATGTCCTGTGTCCTGTGTCCTGAGCCCCCATGTGTCCTGTGTCCTGAGCCCCCTGTGTGTCCTGTGTCCTGAGCCCCCTGTGTGTCCTGTGTCCTGAGCCCCCTGTATGTCCTGTGTCCTGAGCCCTGGGTCCTGAGCCCCCATGTATCCTGTGTCCTGAGCCCCCTGTATGTCCTGTGTCCTGAGCCCTGGGTCCTGAGCCCCCATGTATCCTGTGTCCTAAGCCCCCTGTATGTCCTGTGTCCTGAGCCCCCTGAGCCCTGGGTCCTGAGCCCCCGTGTGTCCTGTGTCCTGAGCCCCCTGTGTCCTGTGTCCTGAGCCCCCTGTGTGCCCTGTGTTGTCCTGTGTCCTGAGCCCCCCTGTATGTCATGTGTCTTGAGCCCTGTGTGTCCTGTGTCCTGTCTCTACAGAAGTGCGTGTACTGCCACAGCAGGAGTGACAAGCAGAACGCCGGCGCGTGCATCCAGTGTTCCCACGACAACTGCTCCACCTCCTTCCACGTCACGTGTGCGCACATCGCCGGCGTGGTGATGAAGCCCGCCGATTGGCCCTACCTCATCTCAGTCACCTGCCACAAGCACAAGGCCCTCAGTCCCCTGGAGAAGGCAAGTGGTGTTTGACCTCCGACCCCCTGCAGGGGCCGTGTTCATGTAAACACGGCCCTGGTTCAGTACGGGTTATTCATCATAATGATTTATTAATGGTTAATTATATATTATTAAATAGTTATATGTACTGGGGTGGAGGTATCGATGTGTTACTGTTCCTGGCTTTGAAAGTTAATCAAGTTGAAATCACAACTTAAAAAAATTGTTTGGCTACCTTTAAATGTTATAAATATTATCAATATATAAATGTTATAAATATATAAATGTTCCACTCAGTGAATTAATGCGTTGGTTGTGTTGAGCGGCTCAAGCATGTCTCGTTTTAATTCATATCGACAACAGCCCTCATCCTCTAGTCTCATAACTCCTATGCTAAATAACCATGGCAACGATACCGTGGCATTGTAGCTCCGCCCACCAGTGTTAGCGAGTGGTGTCGTCTGTGAGGTCACCTGTGATGTCGCCCTGCAGACGGTCACCGTCTTCAAGGGCCCCAAGGGGCCCGACGTGGGCCAAACGGTGATTGGCCGCAGCAGCGATGGATGGTACTACCACTGCACTGTGATTGGCCTGGCCACGCAGACCTTCTACGAGGTCAACTTTGACGACGGCTCGTACTGTGACAACCTGTACCCAGAGAACATCATGGTGAGTCCTCGGGAGGGGGGGGCGGGGGCGTTTCCTCTTTGCCATGATGAGGGGACCGACACAGACCCTGTACAGACCCTGTACAGAGTCTGTCGGTATAGAGTCTGTACAGAGTCTGTACAGAGTCTGTACTGAGTCTGTACAGAAGATGGTTTTTTTGGGTGCGCGCCACAAATGGACACCAAAATTCGCACGTCAGGTCATTGGGTTAATAAAATTGCTATTGCTTATTTGATTTAGTGAATATATTACAGATAATGCTTTTTCTTTAGCAATGTAGTCCCATTTATTGTGCAGGACTCTGAGGAGCCGACCTTTTGAAACTGAGACGCTGTCATGAGAGCCAGCTGCCACATCAACGTCCCATGAAGTTCATGTTAACTTGTTATTATTATTGTTGTTGTTGTGCTTCACAGCTGATCCCATGTTTGTTCCTCCTCCTGCTGTTCCTCCTCCTGCTGTTCCTCCTCCTGCTCCTCCCCTCCTCCCCCTCCTCCTCCTCCTCCTCCTCCTCCTCAACCCCAGAGTCACGACTGTCTGGCCAGTGGCTCCCCAGAGGTGGGGGAGCTGATGGTGGTCCATACTGCCGAAGGCAAAGTCCTCAACGCCTCCTTTGTCAAAGCACACGTACACAGACTCTACCAGGTACACACACACACGCACGCACGCACGCACGCACGCACGCACGCACGCACACACTCACACAGACTGTACCAGGTACACACACACACACAAACTATTGGTACCATCAGCAGTATATGACATGGACCTTCATCTCTGTACCCCCCCACCCCCTCCAGGTGGAGTTCCAGAACCAGAGTCAGCTGCTGTTGAAGCACTCTGAGATCTACTCTCTGCAACAGGAGCTGCCCAAGAGGGTTCGAGACCGCCTGGTCAGTATGATGGACTGTTTCACCCTCACTCTTTGTTTGGGGGGGGCTTGTTTTGATATCCGGCCCAACCCTGTACATCGTGAACACGGTGGGGTGAATGGCTCAATGTTTCACTCATCTTTCCTTTTTGTTTATTCCATACACAGAGAAGAAGCTAAAACGATACATTATTAACTCATAAAGTATTGAAAGTAATCAATCCAGAAAAATAATCCATTAAAATGAGAGAAATGCTCAATGGTCTGAAAGCTTGACTGCATTTCCTTTTTGACACTTCAGTGTCTCTAGTGCCTCTAGGCAAGGCAAGGCAAGTTTATTTGTATAGCACAATTCAGCAGCAAGGCAATTCAACTAGAGGTCTCTAGTGTCTCTAGTGTCTCTAGTGCCTCTAGTGTCTCTAGTGCCTCTAGTGCCTCTAATGCCTCTAGTGCCTCTAAGTGCCTCTAGTGCCTCTAGTGTCTCTAGTGCCTCTAGTGTCTCTAGTGTCTCTAGTGCCTCTAGTGCCTCTAGTGTCTCTAGTGCCTCTAGTGTCTCTAATGCCTCTAGTGCCTCTAATGCCTCTAGTGTCTCTAGTGCCTCTAGTGTCTCTAATGCCTCTAGTGCCTCTAATGCCTCTAGTGTCTCTAGTGCCTCTAGTGTCTCTAGTGCCTCTAAGTGCCTCTAGTGTCTCTAATGCCTCTAGTGCCTCTAATGCCTCTAGTGTCTCTAGTGCCTCTAAGTGTCTCTAGTCTCTAGTGCCTTTAGTGCCTCTAAGTGCCTCTAGTGTCTCTAGTGCCTCTAAGTGTCTCTAGTCTCTAGTGCCTTTAGTGTCTCTAGTGCCTCTAGTGTCTCTAGTCCCTCTAAGTGCCTCTAGTGCCTCTAAGTGCCTCTAGTAGTGTCTCTAGCCCATGAAAGATTTAAGACATTAACCATACTGACCTGACCAGTGTATGAACCAGGCTGCTGACCTGAGCAGTGTATGAACCAGGCTGCTGACCTGACCAGTGTATGAACCAGCCTGCTGACCTGACCAGTGTATGAACCAGGCTGCTGACCTGACCAGTGTATGAACCAGGCTGCTGACCTGACCAGTGTATGAACCAGGCTGCTGACCTGACCAGTGTATGAACCAGGCTGCTGACCTGACCAGTGTATGAACCAGGCTGCTGACCTGACCACCCTGTCTCTGTGCTCCAGGCCATCCCGGCTCCCGCCGCCCCTGCTGCCCCCCAGGCCACCACCGGGGACAGCGTCCAGGCCGCCAAGCGCCGCCGCCTGCCCTCCAAATCTGGCCCGGCCCAAGCCGAGTCTGCGGTCCGCCTCCCGGGACCCCCCTCCCCGACCCAGGACCCCCACGGCGTCACGCCCCCCGGCCACCGGCCCCTCCCGGCAGGCGCCCCTGGCCCCTCCCCCGTCCACGCAGACCCCACCCACATGGACCAGAGCGAGTCCCTGGCCGCGGCGCCGTCCCCCCTGGTCTCCGACCCCACGCTCACGTCCGTCTCGGCGCCGTACGTCTCGGCGTTGAACCCCCAACCCCTGGTGGCGCCGGCACAGTCCCCTCCCCCGCCGCAGCCCCTGGGCTCGGAGGACTACAGCCTGGGTGGCGGCTTTGTGTCCTACATGGAGAACCTGCTGCACACACACTTCCCCCAAGAGGAGGTGCCCGACAACCTGTACTGACCCCTCATTTCGGCCCCGCACCCTCAACCCCTTGACCCCTCAACCCCTCATCCTGGCCACGCCCCCTCACCCCGCCGCCCTCAACCCCCCACCTCAGCCACGCCCCTCCAACCCCCCACCTCGGCCACGCCCCTCCAACCCCTCACCTTGGCCCCGCCCCCTTCAACCCCTCACATCGGCCCCGCATCCTCAACCCCTCACAATGGCCCCTCCCCCCCTCCTGTCCATCACCGCCCACTGGAAAAAACCCACAAACGACGGGAAGTTGTTTAACGATGCTAACGCTACGTGCACGGGGCAGAGCAACGGACGACAAATACTTGAACAAATCACACACACACACACACACACACACTCACCGTGGTGTTCAAGCACCTCCTGCCCGGTCGACTGTGTTTGTTGGATGTTTTCGCGGTGGTGAACTCTTGCAGATGCGTGGCGGCGCTCTGTGGCAGCTAGCCAGCAGAGGGCGGAGCCTGTTTGTCCTCCGGACCGGCGTGTCGCGAAACGACGCCCCCTTGGTGGAGCCAACAGCATACCTCTCAGCTTTTACCTTCAGAGCGGCAGGGTTTCTATCCTGGAAGAGGGCTCCTCTGACCTCTGCCCCCCCCCCGGGGTCTGGATGCGGACTTTAGGTTTTTTTCTTACATTCTGAAAACCAGCAACAGAAGTCTATTTTTTGAAACCCGGTTCACACGCTCATAGCCGTTGTTTAAAAAAAATCAAATACTAAATGTTAACAGACTGTATGCACACAGCAGGAGGAAGAGGCCTCCACGGGGGGGGGGGGGGATTTACATGGGAATCAGTATTTAAAACGTTACATCTTGAAATGATCTATTTGTGCTTAAGGAAAGCTATTGTATACTAAGAGGCTTGTAGTCATGAATTGTCATTTTCGGCGACATAATGGATTTTTTTGTGAAGCATGTGACCTTTTTATTTATTGAAGGCAACTTTGTCATATCGCAGCCTCTTGGGATACGACCATCAGAGATTTCTTCCCGTTGAACATAGATAATTTATTTACTTCAGATTTCACTGCTATCGTGAATTGTATCAGAGATGTTTGGGAGTGACATCCTGGGAACCTTTTCCTTGGCTGTGCTCAGATTCTTCACAAAGAGTATAAGGATTCATACAGTCATTCATTCTTCAAATTGAATTAACTTTATAACATTTGGCCAGAAATGGAGAATAGAGGAAGTTATTTTTTTTACATATATACAATTCAAATAGAAATCAATGTAGTCTATTATTAATGACCTTTTTTTCGTATACTGAAACGTTTCTATGTTGTTGTTCTTCATCAGAAGGTGGTGGCCAATTATGACAGCAAAGTTCTTGAGGCATGTTGTGGCTTTATTGGACTTGGGCCACAGAGACACTAAACTACTGAGAGACCAGCGTTCCGACAGTGACTACAGCGCGTTGGACACACCACCGGCTGGATGGCAGGCGGCCTTTGTAAATGTATTGCACATATTTGTCCCTTTTTGTATATTGTTTTTGTCTTTTTCTTTCTTCTCGTTGCCATCAATTGCTAGAACAAATTGGTGTTTCTGTACCCAGACCAGCGCAGTGGAGCGTATCTGAAGGGATTAAACACTGGGTTGCTATGGTTCAATGTCTCAATGTGTTTTTCTTTACTTATTTCTTTTTTTTTGTTTGTTTTATTGGAACCTGATCTCTAAAATCAAGCAGGAGTTGTTAGTTGGCTAAATGCAAATGCTGCTTCTAACGGCTTTAAATTGGTGCCATCTGACTTCATTTGCAAATGAAGTCACTTGGCACATGTTTGCACCAATCAGTCAAATGTCAATTAACCAATCGTGTTTAAGAATAGGGGGTGGTTTGAGTGGGGTCCATCAGTAAAGGGCTATCAATAGATGAATGCATTGGCTTGAAAAATAGCAGTGTGTGTGTGTGTGTTGGTCTAAAGCGGTCGCTGGTGTTTACTGAGACGAGGAGAGAGCAGCTGGAGAATGCAGTGTGTGTCATGAGCATGTGGTATTAAAAGTGTTCGGGGTCTAGCCAGGGTTTGATGCTGGTGGAACGGGGTGGAGCTCCTGGGCAATGTGTGTGTGTGTGTGAAGAAGAACAATCAAACATTTTCTTGTTGGTAAAACAGTCAACCACCATCAGCACCACAGTCATCCTTGAACATTAGTCCCCCCCTGATGTCTCTTAGACGTGTGACAGACACCTGCCTGCTCTGCATCCGGCCTGATGTGGAACCTTCTGGAACTCGTGTGTCTCAACTACAGAGGGGAGGAGGCAGGCCGGAAACCCCCCGTGTGTATCGGGGAAAGATTTTTAATGCGGGCATCTGCCTGAAGCACACCTACACAGCCGTGAGTGTGTGTGCGTGTGTGTGTGTGTGTGCAGCAATGCTCAGTGCTGACCTCACAGGATTAGGACGCCATTAACATTCTGAAGTGGCGGCTGGGTCTTGGCAGTGAGGCTGGGGAGGTGTCAGCCCGGCAATTACTTTAACAGCTCCAAACTTCGAACTCTTTTTTTATTCATCCGAACCCGGCTGTGTGTGTGTGTGTGTGTGTGTGCGTGTGTGTGTGTGTGGGGGGGAGGGGGGTGAAGCCAAGGACAGGCTCTGACCCCAGAGGACGACAAACTTTTTTAAATTCTTTGTTTAGTCGCCGGCCTGAGGTTGGGCTGGCAGGACGTGTCTGCAGTGACGAGGCTTTAGAGGAAGGTTTACTGAGGGACAGGCCAGCCCATTCTCTCATGCATGCTCGGGACGTCTGCCTGTTTTGTTTTGTTTTCTGTCAGACAAACTTCCAGGCGAGGCTGCGGCGTGTAGCTGCCGGGTCTCCCGCTGTCATCACAAGCGTGTCTGTGGTTGTCATGGTTCCCGTCCGACCCCGGTCACGGATGGACGGCTGGATGGACCTCCCTTCACCTGTGACCGATCCTGACGGGTCCTGATGGTCCTGGTGGACATCATCATGTGAACAGGTGATTATCGGAGACCGTACGTAATCACCAGCCGTGCCTGCAGGTGTGTCACGTTAACATCACGTGTGCCAGGTAAGCGTCATGCAGGTGGTTGGCAGCAGGCCGTGCTCCGGGGGGACTGCGTGCGGTCAGGCTTGATACGTCCGTGATCCGTGACCACAGTGACGGTGCGCGTGTCGTTACCACAGGGGGCGTGGCCAGAGCAAACGTGGGCGTGGCTAGAGTGAAAGTGGGCGTGGTCAGGTGTTCGCTAGAGTGTGTGTGTGGTGTTGCTATGCTATTCCAAACTGATGGAAAGCCCCGATGGTTACATAAAGGTAGCGTTGGGTTAGCCTGGGGCTAACCAGCCTGGAGTTGTTCTGGGGCAACTTGCTATCGTGACAAAGGGCTACATTAGTAAACTGCACTTGACATGGGTTGTTTGACATGCACTTACAAACAACTTCTTATTTATGAATCTTATTTTGTAAGCTCCAGAGGGTAAGTCGGGCTACACAGAAATGTGAACTTTGCACTGAAAATTGTTGGTGATCTCTTTTGCTTTTTTTATTATTTTTTTTTTTTTACTGCGATGAAACCATTTCCAGGGCGTTTCTCAAGTAGGTTTGGAAAGATGAGTGTTGCTCAGGGTGGAACATCTCTGCCCGCATGTCACGGGTCTTTTGTGTTTCTGTAAAAGGCCCGGAGGACTCTGGGAGGAGAGGAAGGAGAAGAAGCATCTCGCTAAGTGCTTTTCTTTAATGAAGTGCATCCAGTCATACACAACAAATAAATAGCCGCCCCTCCGAGCTCTTAATCGCCCCATTAGTCTTAAAGAGACAGGAGCGCTTTCTCTCTCGGATTAGGCTGCTGCATCCATCATCACATTTACATGCTCCACACACACACGCTCACACACACACACGCCTGATTTTCCTGATTCTTCCTCTTCTTCTGCCCGTTTATCCTGCTACTTTCAGTCTTCCATTCGAAGGTGGAGAACAGTGTTTGTGGTGGCTACACCCCATCCTGGGTGTGCTCAGACGGGAGCCTTGTGAGGCAGTGTGTTTCTTTGAGGTCACGTTGGATTGCGGTGACTTATTAACATTGGAACCAATACACACTAAGTGAATGTCTGTAAAAAAAAAAGAAGTGATTCAGACGATGAATTCAATGAATGGGCAGCAGATGTGAAAGCTTAAAAGCTGGGAGCCACACCTGCAGACAGGCTGCCCCGCAGACAGGCTGACAGATAGACTGCTTATCCATATTTGACTCATCCTCATTTTCCCTCCATTTTGCTTCTCATTTTTCTGCCAGCTTGCCCTCTGCTAATTCACCCGCAAAAAATCTCATTTCAGGCACAATTAGCCTTTAGCACTTTAGCACTTTAGCACTTCCATGCAGAGCTCCTGTGTTGCTTTAATCCTTTGTGAACATCAGGACTTCTCACCCTCCCCAATAACGGCCCTAATTGTGTGCTCCTGAAAAGCAATGGTGGCCTTTTACCAGGAGAGAAGGGATTATGTGGTCTTTCTTCAGGGGTGTGGGGGTCTTTGTTAGCATGGCAGGGTTATCCTCGCTATCATTTAGGATTTTCTTTGTCTGACAGAAGATCTTTTTTTAATTAAATTTCAATGAGGAAATTCAGCCGAATGAGGGAATGGAGCCACACTCGCTGGCTTCCTCTGACGACTGCAACTTTCACTGTAATCCTTGAATCACGGTGGCTCGTCTTTTTAACAATAATGACAAGTGACAAGTTAATATTTTACAGTGTCGACTCTTCACACACTGTGGATGTGTTTGTGTGTGTCTGTGGGGGCTCTGAACAAAGTTTTAAAGAAGTGCGTAACTTATTCTTCAGTCTATGAATAACTCACAGGAAGGGTTGAGGGAGGTGCACTGTGGTTAGATTCATAGCCAGATTGTTCCCTGATTCAACCTCCCATGGTGCACCTCACCTCCTCTTAACTCTGTCTTGACGCTAGCATCCCTGTGGCTGGCATTAGCAGGAGGGAGTTGAGCTTCTCCTATCGCAGCCCGGCTCCTCTATAGGAGGCTCCTCCTGCTCCTCTGCCTGGCGTCACATGACACAGGGAGTAGGAGGAGGAGACCAGGGGGAGGCCAGGAGGAGGTGGTGTCTAATTGCAGCACTGGGGAGAGCAGGACGCTGCGAGGGATCAGGAAACGGGGGAGCGAAGGGCTTGAAGGCCAAGCCAGAGACACTCAGAGGGAGACAGATGAGGAGGATGCTGGGAAGAAGGGAAGGAGGATGGAGAGAATAGGGCAGGAGAAAATGCAGGGGGATTAGATGAGTGGGAAGAAAAGGGGTGAGAGGAGGAATCTAGAGGTAGTGGAGGATGAGGAACAGTGACAGGAAGGTGAAGGATGATGACCACCGGTACAGACCACCACTCCGAACTGACGTGACGTCATGCTCAGAGCGATGGGGAGGGAGAGAGATGTTTCAGAGCAATCATTAAAGAAGCTCAGAGGGAGGAAAAGGAAAAAAGCTGCCAGCTGTTAATTATCGCTCTCTTTTTCTCTCTCACTCTCTCTCTCTCTCTCTCGTCTCCACACGGCATGGTGGGGATTTCATTTGAATAAATGTTAATTCAATCCCAGGCCTGCAACACAGTGTGTGTGTGTGTGTCTGTGTGCATGTGTGTATGTGTGCATGTGTGTGTGTGTGTGGGGGGGGGGGGGGCTCAACATTTTCCACCTGGGGAATTAATCAGGGATGTATTTTCAGCACACAGCTTTGCCCCTTTTCTTGGCCCTACGTCCTCTTATAAGATTGTCTCTATAGTCATTAAACAAGTTTAAATGATGATATGCTTACGTGAGCAACAGGTTTGGACTCAATTATAAATGATCAGTTGGTTAAGGTGGTATCACTGTCACTGTCTCCTGTCATTGAGCAGTTATTATGTGCCATCAGATAATAGACTAATGAGTTAGAAAGTGATGTTCAAAAGTAGACCTAATTAGAAGATCATATCAGTGTAAAATGTAAGATAGTGCATCTTAGTAATTAGTGTTTGCTAAATGTAAAAAGCTAAATGTGTGTGTGTGTGTGTTGGCTGCAGTCTGCTACCTCACCGCTAGGCTCCACTAAATCCCCGACACTTCCCCTTTAAGTGAGTGCAGCGAGTCGGGCTGTAAACAAGCCAAACTAGTGCGTCAAAGTTTCGTCGTGTCAAACATTAACATAAGTTGCTGGCAGTTAGCTAATGTGGGCAGCAAAATACTAGATTATCGTCTACAGTGTTGAGACGTTGAGAAAAAACTATTTTTAAATGTCAAACTGGCGTTTGTTTGGGCCGTTATGCTAAAGACGGATACTCCGGGGAGCTAGTCGCTTGGTGATGGAGAGCGAAGTAGCGGACAAAACTGGCGTCCACGAGCGTGTGGTGGATGATGCCTTCATGGGAAACCCAGACAGCATCAAGAAAGAAGCCGTCCGAAGGTCAAACACGTCATGGTATGTAGTGTGTTGGCGTTTGAACATTGTGGTTGAGACTGGGAAAAGTCCACTTGTTGGAATTCTCCATGTCCATAGGCCTACTCACTGGGTGAACATCATCATCATTTCACCGAATTGCAACTTTACAAAGGAACCAAAGGTGCATTTCCGTCATTCACGCCAAGACCCACAGGGCATAATTCTTGTGTGAAGGAAGCGCTCTTTTAAAGGTGAAGTGGTTACAATTCAGTGGCGTCTCGGGGAATGGACTTTGAAGAAATGTTTTTAATTAGTGTATCATCCCATGAAAATAAGAATTGCTTTTTTCGTTACCTTAGAAGGAGCTTTTTATATCTACATAATTGAAGTAGGTCCTCTTCCCCGGAGGCCACCATGTTGCCCCTCCAAGTTTCTACAGTAGTCCAGAATGGACAAATGGCTCTGGAGCTGATGTATTTGTATTTTTTTAAGTAGTTATGGCGCTACAGGTTCACAGACTAAATAACCAAATACAATTTATAAATCTGTCAAGTTACATCATTAGTTGACACTTGGCTGTTGCGGAACATGACATTATTTTGGAACGCCTACTGGCACCTCAAAGGCTACCATAACTTCTCCTACCGTGACGTGTGTGTTTGGGGGGGGGGGGGGGGTAGTAGATCCCATTAAATCCTACACACTGCGCCTTTAAGGGAAACTTCTATATAAGGACTTGGATCACAAACTACAGCTTCATCCTCTTAATGAAGGATGGAGAACATTATTAGATGTGCATTTTGTACCAGATTTTTTTTCCCAGCTCCTCCGTTCCTACGTGCTACACTGTTCAATAGCTACATGGAGGCATGACATTGAAATGGATCACAAATGGAATAACACTGGAGCAAAGGCACATAGGATCTGTCCAGGAGTCCATGAGCAAGGCTGGTTTGACTCCAATGATATGCATGGACACTGCTGTGTATTTCTCCTCGCCTTTTGACTTCTCTCTGCAGAGGTGGGCGAGTGACGAGCTATCAATCAATGGAAAACGTGCCATCTTCCCAAAAGGGTTAGAGGTTAGGGTTAGTTTAGCTTTGTGACTGCATGTACTGCCAATCAGTCTGATTCATCTGTGATGACCAAAGTTTTAGCTTTGAGACATACTGCCAATCAGTCCTGATTTATCTGTAATGACCAAAGTTTCAGCTTTGAGACTGCATGTACTGCCAATCAGTCCTGATTCATCTGTGATGACCTCTTCATGAGTTTTAATTGATTTAGCGATGCTGCTCTCTAGATTCATATCTATTTTGGAAAGTCATTATTCTCCCTATAATGTTGTGCGGTACTAAGAAAACAATTAGCGATAACAGTCAAATTTAATTTAAATCCAATTAATACACAATTATAGTGCTAATCATAAACAACTTTTTCTGAAAATAGTCTGACGTAATGGAGCAACCATATTTTTTACTTCAGTTTTTTTTTTACTTATCACCTTTTTTTAAATGCCGTTTATGCCGTCTATGTCACTTTTTTCAAATTAATTTGGTATTTTTATTCTTGATTTTGTTCTGGTTGTCTTAAAACAATTATTTAACAATGTGTCATACTGCTCAAATATCAAGACTTCAATAAGTGGTGTACCCATAAGCTTTAGCATCGTAATCTATGCCATTTCATCACTGCTGCTAAAATAAGACCGTCATTTTAAGAAAACTGAAATACTTGACATTCTCTGCCAACCATTGTACTCTCGTCCTCCTGGAGTGTTCTTATGCAAGCTGCGTGTCCGGATGTGTTCTTCTGTGAGGTGCGTGTCTGGATGCGTTCTTCTGCGAGGTGCGTGTCTGGATGTGTTTTTCTACGAGGTGCGTGTCTAGATGTGTTCTTCTACGAGGTGCGTGTCTAGATGTGTTCTTCTACGAGGTGCGTGTCTGGATGCGTTCTTCTGCGAGGTGCATGTCTGGATGCGTTCTTCTGCGAGGTGCGTGTCTGGATGTGTTCTTCTGCGAGGTGCGTGTCTGGATGTGTTCTTCTGCGAGGTGCATGTCTGGATGTGTTCTTCTGCGAGGTGCGTGTCTAGATGTGTTCTTCTACGAGGTGCGTGTCTAGATGTGTTCTTCTACGAGGTGCGTGTCTGGATGTGATCTTCTGCGAGGTGCGTGTCTGGATGTGATCTGCAAGGTGTGTGTCTGGATGTGATCTGCGAGGTGCATGTCTGGATGTGTTCTTCTGCAAGGTGTGTGTCTGGATGTGATCTTCTGCAAGGTGCATGTCTGGATGTGATCTTCTGCAAGGTGCATGTCTAGATGTGATCTGTGAGGTGCGTGTCTGGATGTGATCTTCTGCGAGGTGCGTGACTGGATGTGCTCGTCTGGGCAGCAGCTGATGGCCTTCCTGAGAGGTTACGCTTCCCGGACACTGGCTGTAGAAAGCTTCGGTGTGTGGCGCGTTTCATAGCCGACATGCACTCATCAGTACAACGACGGCACCAGCCTTGTGACAAAGTCTCCTACTGTTTCGCTTGGAGCTGAAACGGGGCTTCGGTTACACTTTAAAGCAGAAAGTAATTTCCGTTCACTAGAGGGCAGTAGCTACCTACCTGTCTCTTCTGAAATGTACACCCACTCACCTACAGTGGATTCCTTATTGCATGTCTGTGTGTGTGTGTGGATAAAGCAGTATATTACTGTGTGACCATGTGTGTTTCTATTAATACGTTTATGTGCACAGGAGTGTTTGTATGACTGTAGCAGTGTGTGCTTTATGGCTCTGTGTGAGGCCTGGCCAGCGTGTTGCCTGCAGGTCACCCCAGCCCAAGGACAGAGATGTGCTTGTGTCTTTACGGTGGTGGTGCTGCCGGGGGTTGGTGTGGTTGGGTGGTGTGGGGAGAGGGGTGGTATGGGTGGTGGTGGTAGGGGTTGTGATACTGCTGGTGGTGGGGGGTGAGACAGACCTGAGCTGTCCCCAGCAGACATCTGCTCCTGGCTGGGCCCCTAACCAGCCCACACCAGCCTGCCTCTCAAAGTTAAAGGGTCATCAACACTGCCATGTTTTAATCCCCTAAATGGGAAAGTCTCTAAACACTATTATCTTCCATCTGCTCCCCCTCCGTCTCCCGCTCGCTCTGTCCTTTCTTTGTACTGTGGGAGGTATAGTGTGTTCATGTATGGCTGTCCCCATCTCTGTTTCACACACACACACACACACACACACACACACACACACACACACACACACACACACACACACACACACACACACACACACACACACACACACACACACAGTCTGTCTCCAGATGAAAAGACTCTGCAGGAGGTTTTACAAGTAGCACACAGGAAACAGAGTTGTATGTGGTTGATAATGAATGTAATATCATTTAATGGTGCTTTTATCCAGACAGAAAGCGATTCCCTCGTTTACTTGTATTTGGTTACAGGCCAGTCTTGAGCTCCCCGGCATGGCGGCCATGTTGATGTCCCATCTACAGGCCAATGCGGCGTCTGTCTTTAAATCTGTGGTTGATGCAGCCTGTTCTGTTACGTGTGTAAATGAAGAGAGCCCTTATTTGAGAAGAAGGGGGTCTTCCTATCTTTCTGTACATCTAGCCTCTCCTGCACATCCAGGGCTGTGTGTGTGTGTGTGTGTGTGTGTGTGTGTGTCTGTGTGTGTGCGTGTGTGCATGTGTGTGTGTGTGTGTGCGTGTTTGAGAAAAGGTGCCCATAGGCAATCTCCCCTTGGCCGCGGTGTGGATCTCATTCCAGGAGACAAAATTAAAAGCTGATCCTGGTATAGCGCAGCCCCTCTCCTGCCCTGCTGTGTGTGCACGTTGTGTGGGTGTGTTGGGGTTGGTAGAGTAAGTATGACGATCATCAGGGTGAATAGGGGAGAGAGCTGGAGGGGAACTGGAAGAGAGTGAGAGAGAGAGAGAGAACGGCAGAGAGTCCATGAGAAATGACAGAGTGAGACCAACGCCACGCAGACACTGTGGTGGACGTGAGCATGAAGAAAGGCCAGATCACCGGTTTCCACAGGCGGGCTTCTGGATGATTGGGCTGGTGACTTATGGTTAAATATGATCAGCCGTATTAATCTCGCCTGCCATGCGAGTCATTTGATCCCACCCCACCAAATCCCCATGGCATTATGTCACTGATAAAGCTCTGTGGAATCAGGGGCTGTTAGACTAGGCTGCTAATCAGCTTAGCATAGCTTAGCATAGCCCTCACATAGAGCTCAACTGTATGGAGAATATCACTCTTATTATTTATAGTGATAAGAGTGCACTAAACACTATTGGATGAGGAGTACTCCACGTTGGTGGTGGCACGCCCAGCTGGGAGGAACCGGGGACGTTTTGGAGGAACACACACACACACACACACACACACACACACACACACACACACACACACACACACACACACACACACACACACACACACACACACACACACACACACACACACACACACACACACACACACACACACACACACACACACACACACACACACACACACACACAGAGAGAGAGAGGGCTCAAATGTCAACAAGGAAAATTGGAAAGGAGTAATTCTTTCACTGTGAAATAGATTGCTTCTCATATAAGTCCCCAATATGACAAATTGATTTACTGGAAGAGGTGAGTGCCAAATCCACAAGACTTTTTTCTTTCTTCTTTTCAGTTTTTTGTGTGCGCAGAACACAGCCCTTGAGTGTGATTGAAGTCCGGTTGCCCAGGAGGGACAGTGTCCGGCATCTTGTCCTCTAATTAGTTCTCTTCTCATGACGTCTCCTCTGTCTCCCTCATGCAGTCAATAGAACGATGTAAACGTCCACCTAAACCTATGTTGATACGGGGAGAGAGTTTGGGGGGGGGGGGGGGGGGGTGTAATAGATGGAGAGATGGACAGAGAGATGGAGAACACTGAGCCAGAGAGGGAAATGAGAGGCAGCAAATGGTTCTCTCTTACCCCTCTGTAAATGGACCTCTCTCTACCCCTCTGTTAACGGAGCTCTCTCTACCCCTCTGTTAACTCTCTGTTAACGGACCTCTCTCTGTCCCTCGATTAACGGACCTCTCTCTGTCCTTCTGTTAACAGACCTCTCTACCCCTTTGTTAACGGAGCTCTCTCTACCCCTCTGTTAACGTACCTCTCTCTACCCCTTTGTTAACGTACCTCTCTCTACCCCTCTGTTAACAGACCTTTCTCTACCCCTCTGTTAACGGGACCTCTCTACCCCTCTGTTAAAGTGATGGTTCGGAGTAAAATTCACCCTAAGGTAATTTTCACCAATAATCCATCCAAATACCCCCTCAGATGCATTTTTAGCGACGGTCAATATTTATCAAGTTTAGGGGTATCAGCCGAATGGCTTAGTACTGGAGTGAATAGTACAGTGTGTACATCTCGTAAATTACCCAACTAATAATGCATGGATTGTTACCCAACTTCTGTAGTAGTACATATACGGTCTGTACTCACAAAACGAGGCATTTTAAAGTTTGTAAGTACACCAGGAGTTTATTTAAAAGAGCACTTTCCTGATAGCTTCAACTCTCTGTTGCTAAGGCTACCGCTGCGTCGACGTCACTTCCGTCTTTCCGGAAAAGTTCGTAAAAGTCCTCTTCAAAACTCACAAGTGTAAGGAAAAAGTCAGTGAATTCAACACTCCATCGAAATGTATTGACAACTGAAATAATTGAATACTTGATATTATGTACATAGTTTGTTGTGTACGACAGTCCCCAAATCCATAGTTTAGATTTTATATACATACTACTCTACCCCTCTGTTAACGGAGCTCTCTCTACCCCTCTGTTAACGGCGCACTCTCTACCCCTCTGTTAACGGAGCTCTCTCTACCCCTCTGTTAATGGAGCTCTCTCTACCCCTCTGTTAATGGAGCTCTCTCTACCCCTCTGTTAACGGAGCTCTCTCTACCCTTCTGTTAACGGAGCTCTCTCTACCCCTCTGTTAACGGAGCTCTCTCTACCCCTCTGTTAACGGCGCACTCTCTACCCCTCTGTTAACGGAGCTCTCTCTACCCTTCTGTTAACCCTCTGTTGACGACCTCTCTCTACCTCTGTTAACGGAGCTCTCTCTACCCCTCTGTTAACGGAGCTCTCTCTACCCCTCTGTTAACGGTGCTCTCTCTACCCCTCTGTTAACGGCGCTCTCTCTACCCCTCTGTTAACGGAGCTCTCTCTACCCCTCTGTTAACGGGACCTCTCTCTACCCCGCTGTTAACCCTCTGTTAATGGAGCTCTCTCTACCCCTCTGTTAACCCTCTGTTAACGGACCTCTCTCTACCCTTCTGTTAACCCTCTGTTAACGGACCTCTCTCTACCCCTCTGTTAACGGACCTCTCTCTACCCCTCTGTTAACGGACCTCTCTACCCCTCTGTTGTGTCTCAGTGGGGGGGGGGCTGTTAGAGTGCAGGATGAAGTAAATCCAATCGATGGTTTCTGTACAAGCCTCTGAAATTGGCTGCTCTCTGTTGTTGTGCGCATGACTGATTGTCCGAGCATTTCTTTGATTTCTTTTTCGGTTCCTTCTCTTTTTCTGGTCAAATCTCAGACTCTTCCTCAGTGTTGTTCTTCTTTCCTGCTTAACTTTCTCTGTTCATCACCCTCCACTTTCTCCTCTTTAATTGCGCTCTCTTCATTATATATCTCTATATCTGGAGATATATAATCTATATCTATATATATATATATATATATATATATATATACAGATATATAATCTATATCTGGAGATATATAAATAGATATACAGTATAATCTATATCTAAGAGATGTGTAATGAAGGTTGAACCACGATGTGCTTGACTCAATATTCAAATTTTGCTGCCCTGAAATGGTGTTGAAAGACTTCGTTATGTGTTTCAATCAGCTACCATAGCAACTCGATATCAGCTAGTAACCGAAATGTCTCCTTTCTCAATGGTTCCTTTTCAGAGTGACCCCCCCCCCATGATAAACTGAATCCCTCTGAAGTTGTGGGGTACAGTGTGGGGTCTCCCACCCACCCCAGATCTCCTGCCCTTCCAGTGAAAGAGAGATCCTCCTTCTTCCTTGAACGTACAACAAGGAAGTGTGTTCCAAAGCCCCGCCCCCAACTGTCGCTACATTTCTGGGTCAAAACAAGCGGAAGGTTAAATGTGCTAGCGTGGCTACGACCGCTTCCCGGTAACCCTCCCGGTAAAGCTCCAGTAACCCTTCCGGTAAACGTCCCGGTAACCCACCCGATAAACCTCCTGGTAGCCCCCCCCGGTAAAGCTCCCGGTAAAGCTCCAGTGACCCTTCCGGTAAACGTCCCGGTAACCCCCCCCCCCCCGGTAAAGCTCCGGTAACCCTCAGGCCCAACGTCTCCCGGTGGCCGCTGGGCCGAGCAACATTATCTTTCTGCTCATTAACCTTTTGACGGGGCATCCATTTGGTGCCGGGAGCGGCCCGTCTGAGGGGCGCTGGAGCGGCGCAGACGGGGGGGGGGGGGCTTTTAAAACGCCTGTCTGTGATTCATGGGCAGCGCCCCGGAGAGCCACCTCTCAGGCAGTGTGTCCGGACGGTTGCCTCCATACTAATGAGACGGACCACCGGGGGGGGGGGGGGGGGTGGGGAACGACATTAAGGAGAGCAGCACCACCCAATTTGGTCATCAAAATGAGAATGCATGCACGCACGACGCACACACGCACATACGCACGCACACACCCACGTAGACACGCACGCACGCACACCCCGCTTGTGCTCTCGTGATATTTGAGGGCATTACTACCTTTAACTCTAATCAGTGTTAAAATCTTCAGCATCAAGCTCCACGCATCACAACGTAAATAGTTCAACATGTTATGATGTTATAATGACACTAACATTCCACCACATACCAGGGTCGGCTGTGGACAATGTGGTGCCCTGGGCAGTATTTACTTTATCTTTAGATACAACAAAGTTTCCGCACTATTGCATCAAAACACCTGGCTTTGATGTCGGAAAAATCACACAGAGAGTGCTGAGGCTGGATGCTGAATCAAAGCTTTGGTTGAGATGACTCCACGTCCTTTCCTTCCTCTTGTGTCAAGCTGCTGGTTCAGCCAGCAGACCAGAACATAGCACCAGAGTGGGTCGTCTTCAGCCAACAGACCAGAACAGGGCCCCAGAGTAGCTTGTCTCCCCCGAAGCTGTTGTATACTAGCAATGGTTAACCCTAGCAATTGAAATGCTTGAAACTTGTTCTGGTGACTTTCTTTCTCTATTAGCAGCAATGAAATGTTTCACCTTCTTCTGACAAATGTAGTCTTTGTAAGTTGCTTTGGATAAAAGCGTCAGCTAAATGCCCTAAATGAAATAAATGAAATGAAGCAGGAGGGTAGTGCCAACAGGTGCTCAGTGTTCTCAGCTGGAAATACCTCATCTTCCCCTAAAGTTGTTCATAATGTGTTGTAGATGTCAAATGAGTGTCTGGTGTCACCACCCATAGCCCTTTGTGTAACGGTGTGGACGCTGCCTCGTGGATGTGCAGCTGCTGGAGCTGCTCATTGTGAATGTGTAGCTACTCATTGTGGATGTGGAGCAACTGGAGCTGCTCATTGTGGATGTGGAGCTGCTGGAGCTGCTCATTGTGGGTGTGTAGCTGCTCATTGTGGATGTGTAGCCGGTCATTGTGGATGTGGAGCTCCTGTAGGTGCATTGTGGATGTGTAGCTGCTCATTGTGGATGTGGAGCTGCTGGAGCTGCTCATTGTGGATGTGGAGCTGCTGGAGCTGCTCATTGTGGATGTGAAGCTGCTGGAGCTGCTCATTGTGGATGTGGAGCTGCTGGAGGTGCTCATTGTGGATGTGGAGCTGCTGGAGCTGCTCATTGTGGATGTGGTGCTGCTGGAGCTGCTCATTGTGGATGTGGAGCTGCTCATTGTGGATGTGGAGCTGCTGGAGCTGCTAATTGTGGATGTGGAGCTGCTGGAGCTGCTCATTGTGGGTATCTAGTTGCTCATTGTGGATGTGTAGCCGCTCATTGTGGATGTGGAGCTGCTGGAGCTGCTCATTGTGGATGTGGAGCTGCTGTAGCTGCTCATTGTGGATGTGTAGCATTTGGAACAGATGTTTCCATGTTTCCAAAACAGGACAAGCCGCTGGGTTTGCCACTGGGTTTGGCCAAAAAGAAGCAAGGCACATTTCTTAACCATTCTGCTACTGAACTACTGTTCATACTCCTGACTTAAGTGGAAATGTTTTGTTTTCAAATCCATCCAACGCTGTACCCATTTAGTTTGGTGATCAGAGACAAAAGCGAGGGGGAGTGATGCTTTCCATCCGTTGTGCTTTAATCCGCCCTCTCTGGACACAGCTGTGTGGTTAGAGGTATAGAAAAGAGGTGAATGGGCAGAGTTGGTTGATAATTTACTATGACAGCCGCCTGTTTCTGCACTAAGGATGGTGGCTATAATCATACACCAAATGCACTGAAAATGATAGCGCGCAGCAATCATTCACATCCACACAGGCAGCTACACGTCTATTTAGTACGTAACGGCAAATACAAACGCACACACCCAGAAATCCTACCTATAAGTGCTTGTGACGCACACACACACACACACACACATACACACACACACACACACACACACACACACACACACACACACACACACACACACACACACACACACACACACACACACACACACACACACTCTCAGTAAGTGGCAGTCCATTGATTTTTACCTCAAAGCCATTTCGGAGGGATTCAGAAAGTGTCCGTATGTGAGTGTGTGTGCACATGTGTGCACAATTAAAGTAAGCATGTTTGCATTATTCAGAGCTCAGGTCCGGTCCTTTATTGACGTGCATTCAGGGCTTTAATTACCATCAGTGCACGGCTGACCTAACCTCACCATCAGAAGAATCGCCACCAAAAGATTCCGGGTGCCATCGATCTGAGGGCTTTTATAGTGAAGGAACATGGATGTTTGTAATGATGTGACATTTACCAATCTGAGCTACAAGAAGACTTGGCTTTGCTGTTGTTGTGGTGTGTGTGTGTGTGTGGATATTGGATAACTAGACTTTGTATAAAACTGAACGGGCGTGTTTATGAGAGGATGGTTGTGGTTATTTAGGCCGGGATAATGTTTTGGCCTGTGGAGTTCGACTTTTATTTTTAAGGCTCATTGTAATGAAGAGGTACGCCCGAGTCATGCAGCTGTTTTACTGGTCAGAAAACCACTGACTGCGTTTAGCTTTTCATCAGTTCAGTCATCAATCTCCTCTCCGCTGATATTTCAAGGCTATTACCGTTATAATCGCAGCGCTGGTAGCGCTGTAGTCATAATTAATGTGTTCATTTGTAGCCTGCAGCGCTTAACGGTAGGTCAAAATGAAAACAATAAGAGATCATAATAAGTCCAATCAATAACACAAAAGAATGGAATAGGCTGTTCTTTAGTTGCTCGTCTCTGAGAAGCTAATGCTGCTGATGACTCAGGATGTACAGGCAGTCCTGGCGGGGGGGGGGGGGGGGGGGGGCTTCACAGCCCAGCTTCAGCTCGGACCCCCTGGGACCTCCATCACAGGTCTTACCTGCAGCTCTCCTGGACGTGCCCCTCCACGCCTTCACTTCAGTCGCTTAGGGGCCTTCGTCTTCGGCAGAGGTTGCCACTTCCTGTTGTTTAGTTTCCTGTGTGTGTGTGTGGGGGGGGGGGGTTACAGCGGTGTTTTCTCTTTGTTGTGTTTGAACTTTGATGCCCTCCCTCTGCCCCGCTGGGAACGCATTGACGAGGTGATGATGATGATGATGATGATGGTGATAACAACAATATTAAAGCCATTGTGGAAGCTCAGGTCTTTTTTTTTAAGATTGCTTGGAAAAAAAGGTCTTCTTTTGAGGTGTGTTAATTTTCCTTCTGTTGCTGCACTGTGTTGTAAACTTAAGGCTGACACGCCACCCCTGGGCTCTCTGCAAACGGCACCCTGATGAGTGTCATTTGGCGCCGGCTAAATTGCCATCTGGAACACTGAGTTTTATTACTGAAGAGTGTGCTTAATTATTTACAAGGCACATCTACCCTGTAATACAAATTCAATCTGAATAAAGCTTCTGAGAGAGGGAGAGCAAACAAGGGAAAGAGCGTCTTTCTGATGAATATTTGATGCGTTGGCCTTTCCTTAATGACAGGTTAGGGTTAGGTGAGCCCCCTGTTGAAACCGTTTTTCTTCCTGTCCTGATGCTTGTAGTACACGACCTGCTGTTGTACATTTCAGTTGACGCTCCAGGTTGGTCAGCCTCCAAAGTGCTCCATAAATATGACATGTAGTTGATAGACTGATCGTCTGATGACGTCGCTCATTCATCATGTTTCAGTGTCAGTGGTTTTGTCTTGCGCTCTCTCTCTCTCTCTCTCTCTCTCTCTCTCTCTCTCTCTCTCTCTCTCTCTCTCTCTCTCTCTCTCTCTCTCTCTCTCTCTCTCTCTCTCTCTCTCTCTCTCTCTCTCTCTCTCTCTCTCTCTCTCTCTCTCTCTCTCTCTCTCTCTCTCTCTCTCTCTCTCTCTCTCTCTCTCTCTCTGCGTACAGTGAACGTTGATAACTTGACAGGTTGATCATGACATCCTACTCAGGAGACAGTTGGCAAATTCTTTTTTGACAAAACTAAAATATTTTTGAACTGAAGACTCTTCAGATTTAACGCAGATGAGCATGCCAGTCTTTGAATCACTTTACACACACTTCGCAATCTCTTTATATCACATCTTTTACAAAGTGTCTAAGAGTTATACAACATAATAAATATTCTATTCACCTAAAGGCATAGGCCTACAATGGAATAAAAGGGTAAAAAAGTAAGTCACATTGCTGTCTTTTTCATATTTCCAGCTCCTATATCAAGCTCCACTTTAGAATTAATTGACAATGTGTTGTTATGTTTCATCCCCAAACTGGCCGTAGGACCTTGAGAGCAGAGAGTTCGAAGCCTGGGGGCCCTTGTTTAGTTCAAGGGCTACTGCCGTGCAGTAATTAATACCAGCGGGGCCAAATGGGGGCGAGATGCTACCGGACCACAGCGCTAAGTATCGATGAACAAATACACAGAAAATGGCATCAGGCTGCGCCAGGCCAACAAACAACTTAATCTATTTCCTTATACATATATTAATGGCCACAAACTCTGGGAAAAGCCTTTTCCATTAGTTCCATTCATTAGCTGTTGGAGCTGGGCTAATGTATCTCCTCCCCTGACGCTGTCATAAGCCGCTCCGATTGGTTCGGGCTGGTCGACCAACCGCACTGCGCCGCCGGGGGGGGGGGGGGGGGGGGTTGTCTCTGGAACCTTCCTCAGGGTGGGTTTTACTTTGGCGGGAGGAGCACCCTGCTGCTGACTGACTTCCTGTCAGGCCGCTCCGGCAGCAGCTTGGAGGTGCCAGGCGTCGGTTGGTGGCGATGTCTTCTGACGTGACTGCAGGCCGAGTCTCAGACGTGTTTACTGGGGATAATACGTTAGTCAGGTGAACTGTACTGCCAGTCGCTAGTGATTCAGATTCTGAAAGAAACGCGCGGAATTGCTGAACGTTTTCACTATTTATTTTCTTTTTTTTCTTGAACTCTACAACTAGAAAATGTAATTCCACGCAAGGAATTGCTTGTGCAGAGGAATGCCAGGTAATCATTGAGATAAATTTAGTTGAGGTGGGGATCGAACTGCCAACCCTCCGGTTGTGGAACCCACGCTCTACCCACTGATCAATGCCGTCCAGCTGACAGCTACCAAGTAATCTGCTAACAGTATTTCACTAGTTTGGCCAGCTTGGCTGCAGTGTCATTTCAAGACATGTACAAAGTTTGACGACAAAAAGACTAAAACACCCAAAACAGGAGCACTTACCTTGGCTGTAATTTGAGAAGTGTGCCTTAAAGGAGAATTTTACAAGCGAATCAAAGGCAAAAAGAGCAAGGCGGTAGGCATAGTCAAAAGGCTCATTGGTATGGCTATGGGAATTTTTTTAATGTCGCAAATATCTCAAAAAGTATAAAGTAAATGAAAAATACATAGCGCAGGTATACGGAAGCAGATCTTGAGGTTCAGGTTTGTTTAGCCTCCATTAATTGCAGAAAGTTGGTGTGAAGAAGAATAAAATGATGAAAAGCGCTATCTAGATTGTGCATAGTTCCTATGTACAATAATTACTGCACATTTGTAATCTATTATAGCCCTTTAAATGGAAAAAACTCACAGCGAAGACATACATGATTATTTGCAAAGCAAAGGGTGTGAGAACAGTGGCTGTCAAGGCCCTGGTGGTGTGCTGGAGGTAGGCCTTCTGTAGGGACAATGAGGGAAGGAGGGAGGAGAGGAAGGAGAGAGACTATAGCATGCGGGGGAGGTAGGGGGAGAGAGATGGAGGGGTGGGAGAGATGTGTCTGCTTCAGTAGGATTCTCCTCCAGATCTTAAGAGCCTCAGCGTGTTTAGTGTCTGACACAAACACATATATTCTACATCGTGTTCATATATTCTACATCCCGATCATATATTCTACATCCTGATCATATATTCTACATCCTGATCATATATTCTATATCCTGATCATATATGCTACATCCTGATCATATATTCTACATCGTGTTCATATATTCTACATCCTGATCATATATTCAACATCGTGATCATATATTCTACATTTTGATCATATATTCTACATCCTGATCATATGCATCCTGATCATATATTCTACATCTTGTTCATATTTTCTACATCCTGATCATATATTCTACATCGTGATCATATATTCTACATCATGATCATATATGCTACAACCTGATCATATATTCTACATCATGATCATATATGCTACATCCTGATCATATATGCTACATCCTGATCATATATGCTACATCCTGATCATATATTCTACTTCCTGATCATATGTTCTACATCCTGATCATATATTTAACATCGTGAGGATATATTCTACATCCTGATCATATATGCTACATCGTGATCATATATTCTACATCGTGATCATATATTCTATGTCCTGATCATATATTCTATTCACACGGCCACTTGCGAAACGTTGTTCTGCATACTTTCAGTTCAGCAGAACTTTTGGTTTGAAGTGTCAGAGCCGAGGTGGTTTATTTTTGTATTTGTAAAAGAAAACTTATTTTAAAGCTGTCAGCCATGGGCTTTCCTGGGTTTGGAAACACAACGCACTGCCACCCGGGACCACTCTGCAACAGATGATTGGGAATTGACTTTCCCTGCTCCAAACGCAAACTTTACAATAACTTTGGACCACAACGCAGGCTACATTCAATGAACAATAAAGCAAACAGGCCAATTCTGACTCTGTTTATTGGAAACATTATTTTCAAGTGAAGAATTTATTCGATATGTTCATAGATGTGTGTGTATATACTTGACACATTCGCTCCAAACCAACTGTTCGCAATGATCACTTCCATATTCCGTATTTTGCCTCTGGCCAATGAACGTTCACGTTTCTTCTTGGCTCTTTGTCAAGCTGCATGTTGAGAACTTTGGGTTCCTCTCCGGGTTGTCTACCGTCGTCTGTGTTGGTACTCGTTGTGAAGTTTCACAGCTCCTCCTTGTTCTGTTTCCAGAGATAGTGTGAAAGTAGCTGCACTGGCTAATTAAGATGAATATACTGCTCCTTTGTTCAGCACGCCCCTGGAAGCAGCATCTCTTGAAGGAATCAAAATTCCTATTTTATTGTATCTTGATATTTTTGCTTGAAGATAAATTGCTGTGCCCCGGGCTCCACCTGAGGCAGTTCACAGCATGATGCAGGTGTTGTTCAGGTGTGTTGTTCTGGTGGGGCCTTGGGTGGGGTTCCTGTGAGGATGCTGATCGGGCTCATCAATGGATCAAAAAGCTGGAGGGCGATCAACATGTCCATGTGAATCAGTACGGCTCGACGCAGGGCTGTAGGTCGAATCCTCCTCTGCTTCTGGTGCCCCCTAAGCACGGAGGCAGTGAAGAAACACCATATTCTTTGTCTCTAGGGTGATGGTGTCGGTTGCACACCCAAGTCGACCCCGACACCTTTCTCCCATAACCCCGCCCCCTCCCCTATTCAGTATTTTGAGTGGCTCTAATCTGTCTCTCTGTACCTAAAGTGGGTGAAGACGTTTCAACTCAAACCCTCTTAAACCCGTCCAAACGTGCGTTTAGCGAGCCCACTCTGGCGGTGAGCCTGGTTCACCAGGGCCCCCCCCCCCCCCCCCCCCCCGAGCCGTCCTCCCCTCCGCCAGCCAGCCAGCCGATGGTGGATGCAGTGTGTGAGTGGTGCTGAATGATGCAGACTGCGCCCAGAGACCGGGGATACATCAAAGTGCGGAAGGAGGCTGCGGCTCGTCTGATTCATGCGTCTGGCGGGCGGGCGGATGACGAGATGAATGGCGGCCGCTTGCATCAGGACGCCACGCAAACGCCAGCGAGGGCGAGAAGCTTTTTCAGAACCTGGTTAAATCACAGAAAAACGCCGCGGCGGAGACGGCGGCGAAAAGAACCGGGTTAGAGAAGGAAGGATTGGACCACAGACCGGCCCTCTTATGCATCTTTAAACAGCCTGGAGAGAGCCCACTCCATACTCATTATGCTAAGTGTGAACCATGAAAATCAACAGAACCCTGAGCGGCTCTGGAGCTGCAGTGGCCAGAGGATTCCAATGGCACCCACTAGGTGACACTCTGGTCGGGCGGGGAGAGGCACTGCAGCAGCTCTGTTGGGCCTGTTGGAATGTTTCAGCCTCCTGTCTTAGTTAGCTGTGGAAACTTTAAATTGAGAACTTTTTTGCTCTCCATATACTTCACACACATCCCGTCTCCCAGTTCTGCCTGATTTCCCTGGTCTGAGGTTATCCTGTGTAGTCTATCTCAGAGATCACACAGAATGCCTTGGATGCGTTTTGACTGGACCAAATTGGTAATTATTTTTAGACCTACGTTATCGGAATCAGAAATCGGAAGTACAGCATTTGAGAACATGACTGCCCGTAAAACGGCGTTCTAGCTACCTATCGTGTAATAGACATATACTCTGCATCATAGGTTCACATTCTTGCTGAATTCTAAATCCTGCTAAATCAGGGCCTGGAGACAGAATGCAGAGATGTGGGCGGGGACTTCTACAGTGCTGGCCGGGCTGCTCAGTGCTTTACAGAGATGATCATGTAGTTATAATGGATGGATGTGTTCTTTTCACATGTGTTCTATGAGGACCTTCCTCCAGTAATAAAAGGGAGAGATCCAAGAGAGGCACAGCGGCGACAAACCTGGTGAATGTTTTCGTTGTTAACAACACACCGTTTTCCCCTCCACCTTCCTGAGAGGTGTGTGGGTTTGGGTTTTTAGCCTCTGCAGCTTTTGTTTGTTGAGCCAGACTGCATGTCACACACGCCTCTCCTATGACAACAATCTTATCTCTCCATCCTGTCCTCCTACACTGATGTTGAAGACCAGAGCGCCACGTTGAGGGGGGATATCTCTAAAAACAACAAAACACCTCAAATCTTTAATCGTCTCCTTTTCATCATAATTCTGTATCACATCCCTGAATGTGCATATATGGCATTAAACTTTGATGTTTATGGTTTTTAATGAGTTCAATCTTTTTTTCTTTTTTCAATCAGCATGATAGAAGATAGAAGTAGTGTAACGAAGAAGAACATGGACGTCCATAGATGTGATGTTCCCAGGAGAGCAGGGTCTCTCTACTGATGCAGGCTTTGAGAGAGAGAGAGGGCCTTGGATCTTGAAGGAAGCTCATCACAGGAAGAGGAGACCCAGAGGTGAGGGCCTCTGAAAGTCTCAGAGCAGCAGTCTGTGGTTCTGCTGTTCCCCTCCAGCGGTCGGAGATCAAGTCCCCCTACAAGGCCGCTCTGTTGGGAGGTTCAGGCCCCGTCTGACTCAGAGCTGTCCAGGCTACTTGACTGCTGCGCGCAGAATGGAGAATGGAGATTTCAGCGGTCTGTGACGGTCCATCTAAATGAACTTTGAGCTGTCTGTGCTGAGCTGGAAACAGCCTCACCGCGCCAAACAAACCCGTCTGTGCTGCTTCAGCACCGGAGCCTGACGACTGGCTCAGCATTCAGCCTGGAGGAATTGAGCCCAACGTGAAATGTTTGGAACCAACGGGGCTGTCTCCTTGGTCTGATGAAAGCCGGAGAGCTGCTTTGCAGAGATATGTACACTGCTATTACGGTCTGGTCACATAATCATCATCAATCTTCTCACTCGGTGCCCTCCTCAAACCAACACTGTCTTCATTACTGAGCTTCTCAAAGCGACAGCTGCAGAGCTCACTGCTGCTGTCACCATCAGGACTTCAACCGTGCTCTGGAGCACACACGCACGCACGCACGCATGCACGCACGCACGCACACACACACACACACGACATGGGGGCCTAGTGAGACCATGATGCTGTACACATGACATGGGGGCCCAGCGAGACCATACATGACTGGTCATATGACCACGTTCCAACATTTCAATGGATAGAGGGTGGATTTAGATGGCTTGGTGTGTGTATATGTTTTCATACAGGTCTACTTCTACATTCAGTCAACGGCTCTTATCCAAAGTGACCTACAAAGGAGTCTGAGAACATTTCAAAGCACACAATCAAAATTGGAGTAATTACAATGTATTCAAGTGCAAATGTTAACCTGAGCATTGAGGAAAAGCCTGTCCCATATCCAAGTCGAAGCAACATAAGAATCACGTATCATGGTGTGATACGTGATGATGAAATATGTAACACGTGAGCGATTACATAGTCATATATACCATTCTATTGATGTCTAATGAACCGAATTGATTCCCTTAGAAAGATTTGAAGTCTGATATTTGTACCGTCTTTCATGCCTGCACAGGGCTTCACTCCAGTCCTCCGCACTAATTGGACATGCTCATCAAAGCCATGTAGCCTGATTAGCAATGACCGTGTTTCCAGTGTGCTGGGGCTGAATGCTGATGCCAGCGTGACCTTTCCCTTCTCAGCGGAGGACAGCGTGGCGGTGGTGCACCCAGAGGACCGGGCCGGGCAGCCATGTTCCACACTGGTCTGCGCTCCAGGGACACCGCAAGTCGCGTCTACTTTGCGCCAACGCACCCTCCGAAATGATGGTTTCTAAACCATGGGTCACGTGACCCAAACGGTGGATCACAGCCGGTCAGAACCAATTTGGTAGCAGGATACAGTGATTAGATATGAAAGAGAGAGATGAGAGAGATGAAATAAAACTTTAATAATCTCCTAAAGGAACTTAGGTCGCCATAGCAGCCAGGGTACATATAAATATAATGCAATTCAAAAACTATAAATAAAATAAAATACCCCAAAAATAAAAAAAGAATAAAATAATAAATAAAATAAGTAAATACAATAAATATTTATAAAAGAATGATGTGTGTAAATATATAAATATATATATATATATATATATATATATACACACATATTTCATCAGAGTATGTTTAAGCGCTGATCTAAAAACAAAGCCCACGTTTCTTCTCTTGGCCTGGAGAGAGACGGGCTCCTGGCTCCGAGAACGTCTCTCTCCCATCGTGAACGCTGTGCTGCGCGTGGCCCAGTTGAGAGGGGGGGGGTGGGCCGGGGCTGTGTTCTGGCGCCTGCCGGGTCCCTGGGTCTAGTCATTTGCTCTCAGTGCTGTGAAAAAGGTTAGGTTGTTCCTGGTCACCCCCACTGTTTGAATCTTTTTTTTCTTTCCAAATAAATGAAAAAGAGAAAAAGAAAAAAGGAACCAGCTGGCCTTTGTGTGCAGCCCTGGTGCTGCTACAGTATGGGGAAGGAACACAGAGCACCATGGAAATGTCACAGAAATGTCAAATGCCTGCTGGCTGGGCGAACTGTTTGCTTGTTGATTTTGTTCTAGGGTGGCTAGAATAGTCTAGCAGTGGAGTAGGGTCAGGGTCCGGCTGGACAGCCCCCACCTCAGACAGACACAGACAGACAGTCCTGAGAGGATGCCTCATAGCCACTCCTCTACTTCCACAAACAGTTGCATGCAAACGCACGTGCATGTTCATAGATGTGCATATACAAGCAGGCACAAATCAAATCAGGTATATTGTGGCCTTCTCTTCTTTCGCACGCACACGCACGTGCGCACGCAGAGCAACGGCCTGCACTCCATTGCTCGATGTGTGAACCAACGAGCCATCAGTGTAGTGCACTTGAGGCCGGGTGACGAACCAGAGTACTCGGCGTTAAAACGCAGCATCCTCCAGACCAGACCTGAAACGCCACACCAGGCTCCCATCACAACGTCTTCTTGAGAATCCCTGCAATCCTGAACATCAAACTGTGAATCCCAGAATGCACTTCACCGGGAAACACAGAGCAAAATTGGTTGTTGGACGTGTACCTGTTTCTGTTTCAGTGTTTTCAAACCGACACTTTTCATGTCAAATGTTATGATTAGCTTTTGACTATGATGAAGCAGTTGAAACGTGTTAAACCGTTTGAAACCTGCACCTTCAGCTGCTGATCCTCGATACCTTCAGCTGCTGATCCTCGATACCTTCAGCTGCTGATCCTCGATACCTTCAGCTGCTGATCCTCGATACCTTCAGCTGCTGATCCTCGATACGTTCAGCTGCTGATCCTCGATACCTTCAGCTGCTGATCCTCGATACCTTCAGCTGCTGATCCTCGATACCTTCAGCTGCTGATCCTCGATACAGTCAGCTGCTGATCCTCGATACCTTCAGCTGCTGATCCTAGATACCTCCAGCTGCTGATCCTAGCTACCTCCAGCTGCTGATCCTCAATACCTTTGATCCTAGATACCTTCAGCTTATTTCTACTTACTGATGCAATTGATGAACATCATTGATTTATTCACACTACACCTTGATATTAACCGTAACCTTGTTATATATTAGTGCGATACATTGATGATATGTCACCATGTGAATGTGAAGTTTGTATTTGGATAGCACCTTTCAAAATCATGTTACTTATTGCTTTATAGTGCTTTACAGCATAGAATAAAACCCAAATAAAATACTGAATAAATATACAGAATTACTTACATTCACAGAAAACAGCACTAAATACGAAAATACACAATGAAAATAAAAATAAAATAATAAAAATAATAATAAAAATGTTTGTTGACCTTAATACTGTAAAGACACCTTTTTTACTTTCTTACATTTGGTTGCAAAAAACAAAAAGCGTATTCAACTGTATTGACTAACAATTACAAAATTGATCCTATAAGAAAGTCCAGCATCTCAAAACAGAGAGAGCCTTGAAGGAATAAAAGGTGCAGAAGAGAAATGTCCTGAAGATGTAGTAATAACCCCCGAATGACCCAGCAGAGGCCGGTGGTTCGCTACAAGACGTATTATGCCCCCCAGCCTCCATTCCGCTCTTAAAGCTGTCTTCAGACACGCTGTCATCAGGAGTCACGGCGTCCTCACCGCCGCTTTACAAGGTGCTTGGAAGTAACGGCGCTTTAAACGTCTCCGTTGAACAACTGCCGCGCAAGTCGTCTTAATTAGTGGACGCCGGCTTCATCTTTTCCTCCGGTGTGGACGCGGTGGCTGAAGCCTGCCGTCACCAAGTGTGCGCCTGTTGGCACCTTAGACGGCGCTCAGAGCCACCGGGGGTCCGGGGGTGGGTGGCGGTACAGGTGACGTGTAGGGAGATGGTTACGTTATGATGATCATTGGACTCACGCGGTCTTCAAGGTGGCTGCTGAAGATAATTTAACACACACAGAGGTCAGGTCGGAGAACACTCGCGGGTCGTGCGCCGCTCATCCTTGGCCCCACGCTTGGCTTCAGCATTTGATTCATCATGGAGATTTAGAGATGTTGTGCACCCTGGAATGAACAGGTCTTTGATGCAAAGATGACAGAAAGGTGAGCACATTCATCCGAGATGCCGTGTTTGTAAATGGCCTCTTTGGACTCGATCCTTCTCAGTGTCTTTTCAAGTGTCCTCTACTAATGCATGGTTTTAGTTCATGAAAAGAGTCATGTCAAAATGACACACCGGATTAAGTTGGAGAGCCCAATACAAACACAGTAATGTGTTCTCTTGTATCTAGGTTACTGCTTCTTCAAGACATTCACTTTCCAATGAGGCATTCGTGTATGACATCATGTGGTTCTAATTTTGAATCAAATGAAGACGTGTTGAACAGTAAAGTGGGTGGAGAGTTGACGTGGCCTCACCTACCATAAGTACACGTTGGTATACACCTATACCACAACTGAGTTGGATTATCCTGTAATATATATTTGTTTGACGTTTATCAAACAAATGTTAATGTTACATATTGCTAATTAATTAGTATAAGTCAGTTACTGCTTTATAACAGTTACTGACTAATACACATATGTGTATTATGATAGTGTATTATGTGTATTATTTATTGTGTAGAATGACAAAATCCTAACAAATGATCTTGTAGCTAGCCAAACGTTGGTGAGGTCATGCGGTTATTGACACAGGTCCAGTGTTCAAAGCTTTGCAGGCACATTTAGTCTGCTAACACACTCCGTTTCAGAACCAGAGGGCAGACTGGGCACCTGCACTTTGCAGGGTTTACAGGATAACAGATTTGCATAAAAGCATTTGATACTTGCACGACTAACCAGTGAGACCTTACATGATTTATTTTCTGGAGACTTAACATCATAAGATGTAATGTAGCCTATGAAATAAATTGAAAATGTTAAGGTGTGATTTTAAGGCTCGCCAGAATTGCTGCATTCACAACTAATCTCAATACTTGATGCTCTTTTTATCTTCACTTTGACGATGCAAACTGGCGTTGATGTCCTCGACATCCAGACCCTAACAAGCTCAGAGCCACTAGAAGGTTAGAGGACATCTCATGATGTCCTCGACATCCAGACCCTAACGAGCTAAGATCCACTAGAAGGTTTGAGGACATCTCATGATGTCCTCGACATCCAGACCCTAACGAGCTGAGATCCACTCGAAGGTAAAGTTCAGAAAGCCAACGCTGTGTCCTTGTTGTCCATAGTTTACTCGCTTTTCCCTTACAGGTAAAGACTGGCACGGTTAAAACATAGGCAAGGTTAAAGCAGCAGAAAATTTAGGAATGTTGCTTCCAGAGTCCATTACACTCACGCTCACAGCAGCTCTGCTGGTAAGGTCTCATCCTTTATGAAATCCCTATACTGATTAAGTTAATCAGCCAAGGCCTGGTTTACACCTGCTGGACACGTGGAGGGCAGCTGGTCATCACTTTTGTGTACAGTCCTTCTCGAACAGAACACCAATGAAATGACAGACGTTTGTGTTTTCCTCGATCTGTTTGGAGAGGCAGGACGTGCGCCCATCCGTGACATATTGTCTCATAATAATGAGACTCAATCTTCAATCTAATGTCTCAATCTTACATCTCATTTCATCACCGAAGGACACTTTCTGTTTTCACGTGTAAAACTTTGTATTGGTAGGAAGTCGTCATACTGTGTTGTCGTGTGCCAACAGCCGAGTGCAACGACTGCAGAATGCTAACAGCAGTTACAGCCTTGTAACTTTTATGAAGGTGAATGCTTGATGCTCACATAGCTTAAAGTCTGCCCACCACTCACCATCACATAGATTAAAGTCTGCCCACCACTCACCATCACATAGCTTAAAGTCTGCCCACCACTCACCATCACATAGCTTAAAGTCTGCTCACCACTCACCATCACATAGCTTAAAGTCTATCAACCACTCACCATCACATAGCTTAAAGTCTATCAACCACTCACCATCACATAGCTTAAAGTCTATCAACCACTCACCATCACATAGCTTAAAGTCTGCCCACCACTCATCCTCTCATAGCTTAAAGTCTGCTTACCACTCATCCTCACATAGCTTAAAGTCTGCTCACCACTCATCCTCACATAGCTTAAAGTCTACCCACCACTCATCCCCAGTCTCAAGCTGGGTCAGCCTCCCTATGAGAGGAGGACCAGGTCTGAGTGGCTGGCTTCTCATCACAATCTGTGGCCATTTTTGCCAATGTCTCTTTTTATTGCTTGCAGTGGAGAGCTTTGGTGAATCGTCCCTCCAACTCCATCTGGCACCACAGAGGGATTCATCAAACTGATGTGATGTCATTGTTCTGGAATACCCTGCCGCAGTAATGAGGAAATGCGCTGGAAAAGGTATGAAATGATTGCAGTGGGTATAAAACTGACGCCCGGAGCCCGTTCTATTTAGTGGATGTGTTTCTCGGGTTGTCATAGCTTGTGGTCAGGTTGATGAGTCCAACAGCAGGTCTCGCACCAGTTTCATTACACATTCTGCCTGTTGTACACCGCATGGCCACGGACGGCCTCAAACCCAAGGAATCTTCCAACAACTCAGCCCTCAGTGCTGAGGAATCTGAAAACAACACGCTGGTCTCCAGGAGAAGAGCTGGTGTTCACAACAATTGTACGCGTCTCCCGCTGTGATGTTCTTTTGTTTTCCTTGCCTGTTTTTGAGATAGATTCTTCACATATGGAGAAGGAATGTATGAGGGATTACCTCTTCCCCTCTGGCCATGCATTCCAATGTGTTCCTTTTTAAAAAGGGGTCAAACTCCGCAACTAGCTCAAGCAAGCTTAAGTAATTGCCGTTGTGCTGTGATCCCTGTATGATGCCTTTTTAAGAGAAGCCCCTCGCTCCAAAAAACCTGGTGAAGGCTACTCCATGACAACACCTCCTCCAATACTTTGCTGTGCTTTGATCTGCCGGCCGAGTGAAACTGTAGATTACGCGTTTTGAGCCGTTCAATAAAGCGTTCGGTCGGTGTGCAGCACGCTGCCGTGGTCGGGTGTCCGGACCGTTTAATCACAGAAGCCGTTCACTGATGTGTGATGTTTGCGACGATGAGGGTCTGTGGTTGGTGCCCCGGGGGTCTCAATGCCAAACCTTCTCCCCATGGGTCGTTTGGTTCATCCGGCCGCGCTTATGCAAATTGGAAACGATAACTTTTCCAATCCATCTGATAAACTGAATAATGGGTTTGACATCTGTGTTTTCTTGTGGTTGGGTTATAAATGAAGGGCAATGTGCTGGTTCCGCATCACGTATCTTGTGTCTCCAGCACGTATCAGATCTACTCCCGTGATAAGTGTTGATCAGCTTGTGAAATACATCAACAGTTCCAACCTTCGTTATCAGTAGACATGCGTTGTCTCCTGGATCCCCCTGAAGAACCCAGGGGGTCTCAGGGTGAATGCCCTCCAGCAACAGCTCCTCATTTCCTGGTAAGGGAAAGAGGGAGAGAGAGGGAGGGAGAGAGTGGTGGACTGGGGGAGAGGGGAGGAGAGAGAGAGAGCTTGACAAATACTAAGAGAAGAGGTGATCACACCCTGTGTGACCTTGTGTTTCTCTGGGTTCTGTCTCGACAGCAGGGGGTCCATGTTGTGGTGCCTGGCACACAGCAACACACAAAATGGCTGACAACATCCTCTTCTGACTTCTGTCATGTTTCTTTGTATATATTGTGTGTAGAAGACCTCGACTGCCAGACGTGTGTGTGTCTGCGCCTGACATGTCTTTCTTTGTGTTGTTTGTTTGTCTGCGCCTGTACCCAGCAATGTGTGTGTGTGTGTGTGTGTGTGTGTGTGTGTGTGCTACAGCAGATTTCCTTTCTCCCAACAAACCCTCCACTTATTGAAGGGAAAATTCTCCACCGTTTGAAATCACAGCTTCCACACACAGGAAGCACCAATCATCTGTCGTGTGTGTGTGTGTGTGTGTGTGTGTGTGTGTGTGTGTGTGTGTGTGTGTGTGTGTGTGTGTGTGTGTGTGTGTGTGTGTGTGTGTGTGTGTGTGTGTGTGTGTGTGTGTGTGTGTGTGTGTGTGTGTGTGTGTGTGTGTGTGTGTGTGTGTGTGTGTGTGTGTGTGTGTGTGAGAGATGGCTGGCTTGAGCAGCCTCACCTGGCCCAGTCACATTGATTGGACTCTAGGGCCGGGAATGTTGCACACCTGTTGTGCTTTGAGTCATTAGTGCATACAGGTTCAACCATCTCCACATACTCTGGGAGATCTCTGACAACGCTGCGTGGATCTCCTGCTTCATGTACCAGCGCCCTTCAGACCCCACAGTGAACTGCTTTTCAACACCACGTCCAGTGTCCTGGCTGTGGCGGGGCCCAGTCACTGTGACATTACAGCTGCCTGAGCCTACACTTTTTGAATTTCATGACTCCCACATTACTAAAATAAGACCTTCATTTACAGCTTCACGCTAAATTAAGGTCTGAGTAAAGTATACATCTATCCATCTAGCTATCGATCTAAAACTATTAAAATATTGTATTAATACCAGTCAGACATGGGTTATTTACAGTAGCGTTACTGCATTGAAACTATTTTTAAGGGTGCTCCTCTCAAGATGTCACAAAGCAAGTGAAGGCAACACTGAGGTTCTGGTCTGAGGACACTGTCGTCTCCACAGGAGCTGTGAACAGCAACGGCTTCTTTCACACGTAGGGCTTGTTTCGCAGAGGAATTGTTGGCTTTCGCACACGCACACACACACACGCACACGCACGCACACGCACAGACACATGCTCACACACACAGCGCGTTCCTCCTCCTCATAAATATCCTCCCGTTTTTCATGCTGTTATTTTTGGTTCAGTGATTCACTTGTTTAAGAGAAGCCCACACAGTTTCTATGGTTACGGCTATTCAAAAAAACCCAGGTTCCCTGACTGGGCGTTGCCTGGATGGAACTTGAGGTTCACGTGACACCGTGGCGTGGTGGGTGAGCGTCCATCTCCTCTACTCTCTACTGCGAGCCCATGAGCTCCTATCCTCTGAAGGAACGTCACCCCTGGGGCTCCCACACTGACCTGGGCTCTTCGTGCACCCCTGACAAACATGCAATAAATCACGTAGTTGCTTCTGCCGATTGGACAGATGGCAGAGTGCTACCGGTCATTATAGATGAGAATAATAATGATAATAATAGTAGTAAAATGACAGGGGCCGTGCAACACCACAAACCACACGATCACTAGTGTGTGTGTCTGACACACCACCAACGAGGACAAACTGTGATGATGATGGTGTGGCCTGTGTCTTGGCCTGGAACACTCTGGAACACACTGGAACACACTGCAGAGACCGCGGCCAACGGCTAAGTAGCACGTATGTCCAGTGCGTGTCTCCCTGCCAGCCTGTGGCAGTGGTCAATACAGCAGACAAGGACCGCCGAGTTCCAACGGTCTGGACACACCCAGGAAACCGGGCCATGGACGGCCGATGGGCGACCCGGTGGGACAGGGGCCATGGGGTATCGAACCCAGTACCTTTCGGCATGGAGTCTTGACACCCAAACCACTACACTGTCTTTCCCGTTGGCGCCCTTCTGCAAAAATAAAAATGCTGGCTGAAGATGTTTTCTGCTGGGCTGTCAGTGACGTTCATATGCTAGAGAAACCCTGCTGTCTGTCTTAAGAAGTCATCAAACCGAGCTCTTTGTTTGCCAAGAGGAACAAATGTCATGTCTCTACAGCAGCTGTAAATAAACAGTGGTGTTGGTTCTACCTGAGAATCAGGGGTTGTTTATGTGGCCAGGTGTTTGTTTAATCCACTGTGGATTCTGAAGGGTTCTGCCAAAGATTCACTCACGCGCACCTTCTTGATCTGCCTTTTCACGTTACTGCCCTTGCTCCAATGTGTACACACACACACACACACACACACACACACACACACACACACACACACACACACACACACACACACACACACACACACACACACACACACACACACACCCTAAGAATATTGCAATCCTATAAATATTTACTCAGGAAGGCTGTCAGTCCGCCTGTTGAAATGCTCCACAGAAGAACGGACGGTCATGTGATGGTGCAGTCTGGTGGTGATGGTAGATAAAGTGTCTCTTCATTCCTGGTCTCTGCAGGTGTCCCCTCTAGACAGTAAAGACATCACTGTACCCCTGGTCTCTCCAGGTGTCCCCTCTAGACAGTAAAGACATCACTGTACCCCTGGTCTCTGCAGGTGTCCCCTCTAGACAGTAAAGACATCACTGTACCCCTGGTCTCTCCAGGTGTCCCCTCTAGACAGTAAAGACATCACTGTACCCCTGGTCTCTCCAGGTGTCCCCTCTAGACAGTAAAGACATCACTGTACCCCTGGTCTCTCCAGGTGTCCCCTCTAGACAGTAAAGACATCACTGTACCCCTGGTCTCTCCAGGTGTCCCCTCTAGACAGTAAAGACATCACTGTACCCCTGGTCTCTCCAGGTGTCCCCTCTAGACAGTAAAGACATCACTGTACCCCTGGTCTCTCCAGGTGTCCCCTCTAGACAGTAAAGACATCACTGTACCACAGTCACTGCACCCCTTCTCGGTAAACGAGGGCTTCTTGTGTGCTTGTGTTGTCCAAACATGAACACACGCATGCTGATCGTAAAAAAACTAGTCTACAATATATATAAAAGCATTAATGATGTGATTTCTAATTGAGATACACTAGGATTTTAGCATAAATATAAGAAATGTCTGTTCAAAAGAAAGTTGTTGATAAGCGCTATGATTAGTGGGAGTGTCCATGACACGCTTGATTGACATCTACCTAGCCCCGCCTCTGTGCCACAAACCCAGAGTACGTATCCAGATGTCCCTGTTTGCATTGCAACAATAACCAAGGAAAAGCCTAGCTATGAATCATTACAATTTTATTTGTATGTCATTTTGTATTTGATCAATGATTTCTGCTTTCTGCTGAAGTAAACTTTTTGTTTTGTACTGTTTTCATCAGCCTAACCAGAAGCTGGTCTGTGTTACTGACTGTAGGACAGAGAATGTTGACGGCTCATTAGCGTAGTTATGTTATCATTAGCCCGCTGCTTTGGCTGACATGTTCTGTCTTCAGGAGAGGCGTAATGTCAGACTGGAAATTCACTTTTAAGATGGTTCAATCTTTGCATTTTTGTTGTTGTTCTTCTTGAACATAAAAGGTCATTGTTGTCTCACCATCATGCCTGCATCCTCCATTTTAACTTTGTTTGGGGGGGTTGAAATGTACAGATTCATATCTGCAGTTTGATGCATTTTGACTGGAAGGTGACGTTGTAATCCACAGCATCTGTAGTGGTAATGGAAAAATAAAATCACCCCCAGTCCAAAACAAAACAACCAATACATTCCAAAGTGTTCACTCTGTATGGTCTGAATAGCTGTTGTCCAGAGGGTTTAGTGGTTCATCTGCTGTCCAGAGGGTTGAGTGTTTCATCTGCTGTCCAGAGGGTTTAGTGGTTCATCTGCTGTCCAGAGGGTTCAGCGGTTCATCTGCTGTCCACAGGGTTGAGCGGTTCATCTGCTGTCCACTGGGTTGAGTGGTTCATCTGCTGTCCACTGGGTTGAGTGGTTCATCTGCTGTCCACTGGGTTGAGTGGTTCATCTGCTGTCCACAGGGTTGAGTGGTTCATCTGCTGTCCACTGGGTTGAGTGGTTCATCTGCTGTCCACAGGGTTCATTGGTTCATCTGCTGTCCACAGGGTTGAGTGGTTCATCTGCTGTCCACTGGGTTGAGTGGTTCATCTGCTGTCCACTGGGTTGAGTGGTTCATCTGCTGTCCACTGGGTTGAGTGGTTCATCTGCTGTCCACTGGGTTGAGTGGTTCATCTGCTGTCCACTGGGTTGAGTGGTTCATCTGCTGTCCACAGGGTTGAGTGGTTCATCTGCTGTCCACTGGGTTGAGTGGTTCATCTGCTGTCCACAGGGTTCATTGGTTCATCTGCTGTCCACAGGGTTGAGTGGTTCATCTGCTGTCCACAGGGTTGAGTGGTTCATCTGCTGTCCAGAGGGTTTAGTGGTTCATCTGCTGTCCACAGGGTTGAATGGTTCATCTGCTGTCCACAGGGTTGAGTGGTTCATCTGCTGTCCACTGGGTTGAGTGGTTCATCTGCTGTCCACAGGGTTGAGTGGTTCATTTGCTGTCCACTGGGTTGAGTGGTTCATCTGCTGTCCACAGGGTTGAATGGTTCATCTGCTGTCCACTGGGTTGAGTGGTTCATCTGCTGTTCACAGGGTTCATTGGTTCATCTGCTGTCCACAGGGTTGAGTGGTTCATCTGCTGTCCACAGGGTTGAGTGGTTCATCTGCTGTCCAGAGGGTTTAGTGGTTCATCTGCTGTCCACAGGGTTCATTGGTTCATCTGCTGTCCACTGGGTTGAGTGGTTAATCTGCTGTCCACAGGGTTCATTGGTTCATCTGCTGTCCACAGGGTTGAGTGGTTCATCTGCTGTCCACAGGGTTGAGTGGTTCATCTGCTGTCCAGAGGGTTTAGTGGTTCATCTGCTGTCCACAGGGTTGAATTGTTCATCTGCTGTCCACAGGGTTGAGTGGTTCATCTGCTGTCCACTGGGTTGAGTGGTTCATCTGCTGTCCACAGGGTTCATTGGTTCATCTGCTGTCCACTGGGTTGAGTGGTTCATCTGCTGTCCACAGGGTTCATTGGTTCATCTGCTGTCCACAGGGTTCATTGGTTCATCTGCTGTCCACAGGGTTGAGTGGTTCATCTGCTGTCCACAGGGTTCATTGGTTCATCTGCTGTCCACAGGGTTCATTGGTTCATCTGCTGTCCACAGGGTTGAGTGGTTCATCTGCTGTCCACAGGGTTGAGTGGTTCATCAGCACATGTGTACCATTACATAGTACATGTGTTTTACACAGTATTTTGTCTTTTTCCTCCAAACTTTTTTCAATGACGTCATGAAAAGCGTGTACACTGCACCTGAAGCTGTGGATGCTCGGGTGTTTTAGACACAAGGCTGAGAGCTCTGGCCTCTTTGTTCTCCCCCCGAAGATTGAGGGGAGGAACGCTGAAGAAAAAGAGGAGGGAGAAGTCACCACATCCAGGCTCTTGAAAACAGAACACGCTGGCCTACATTTCTGCTGGTTGACAATACAATCTTTTGCTGAAACTGAAAATTGCACCAAACATATTTTGGGGTTGGAGGTTTTGTTGTGTACTTTAGTGTGGATCTATATTGTCACAGGAAGCCGCTCCTTATTCTCCTTGTGTTCCCGCCTGCCAGTCAGTACTGCGCTGGTTGAAGCCAGCCTCAGGATTTGTGCTTCTGAGGCTTTTTGATCGTGTTCTTAAATGTACCAAACAAGAAAAGGAATCCATGATGAAGTTTAGGAACAAAGTGCCAAACACACAATAACTCTGCTGCTCTCGGTCCGGCCACTGGGTCAGGACCAGGCTTTGGCTCAGAGAAAGGAAAGTAAAAAGACAATAGACGTCTTCACAATGTGAATAAATGAGAGCCTTTGTCCGCTGTGGTTAATTGGTTATTCAGTAGAGATGAAGCTCCCAGCTCCCAGCAGAAGGCTCCAGAGAGAGCACACCGTAGGAGAAGGAGGCCAGCCGCAGGCTGCACACAAACAACTGTATTGTTTATAGTTTCTGCAGCGGTTCAAGCTATGATACCTTCACCGACTTTGACTTGGACAGAAAGTCTGCTGGATTGGAATCCATTGTTTTCTGTTCACCCGGAGTTGGCTAGAGGCAAACTTTTCTCATTTTGATTTAAAAACAACTCAACATGTTTTTTAGCTGAAAATGGCCACAATTAATTATCCACCAGGTGAGCTGTCAATTTTTGGGGATTGTAAAAGACCATTGTAACACAAACTATCATAAGAAATTGACAGACAACACTATATTTTTAAATGGCATCTTTTTTTTTAACCATTTGCATTAATTGGCTGACACCCAAACACCCAATCAAGGCTTTTAATTTCTCAGCAATTTTCAGTGCATGTCTTTAGAAATACAACATGAGAAATGCCCTTTCAGACTGACAGAATGGTTGACAGTATAGTGTCTTCAGTTAATTAACAAAGACTCAGATTGAGTTTTAAATGCCAGACAATATGAAAAATGCAGCTTTACTGAACACTGGAATAGCAGTTTCTTCCTCAAACATAACTTTTTCATATGAAACTTGTGAATAATTTCTTATAGCAATGATTACTTTTGAGGTCAATATACATTTTTTCATGACATTTATTGCAAAAGTAATCACAATATTAAACTTTCCTTGCGAAAATTTGTAGACACGGAGTGAAAAGCTAAGATGGTACATTTTAAGTCAGACAACAGAATCTGAAAATATAAATTAGCCATAAAATATCACAGATGGATGCATCAACCACCTGCTGAATATCTAGCCTGGGAATTCCCATGCTGCTTTGCGCGCGATTTCATTCTCACTGCAAAGACAGTCTGGAAACCACCGCCCTTATTTTCCCCTGAGTTAGGGAACCAATCACAGAACGGGGGGGGCAGCAATACGATGACGACGTCTATGCACGACACCGAAGCTTGTAGCGTGTTAATCCAACATGGCAGCGGACACAACGTTACCGTTCGATGCAGCTTTAGAAAGTGTATTAAGTAGCTTTTGTAGCAATTAATTTAATTTTAGTAGCTAATTTTTAGTAACAATTGGCTATGAATCGCGCGCAAAGCAGCATGTGAAGAACCAGACGCCATTTGATAGACATTCGTAGCGCCCAATAAACGGCTCTAGGCATTCGTAAACCACGCCTCAAATACGAGAAAATGCACACCTAGTTCCCAGACCACCATCTCATCGAGATGTGGACGCGTCAGCCAGGCTACTGAATATCTTGAATATCCACAAAAATGTAACAGTGTATTAATATTAATCTCAAAGTCACTAATAAACAGGATTTCCGGGGTGTGGTCTCAGTCCCGGCCTCCCTTCTCTTTTTCTTGTAGTTTCCTCAAAATCCTTAACTTGGTGACGGTTCTGGCAGAGAGGGAACATGTTGTCCAATCGTTAGGACCCAAGGCAACGCTGATCATTTTTTAGTGCCGTCGTTGTGTTTGAGTGATGTTGGACTATACCTTAAGTGTCTGGGATGCATAACTCTCCTGGACTCAAACCTCAACATCAGCCACTGCAGAGCTCAGCCTCCGCGATGTCACGGAACAATGAACTGGAGTTTGGAGAGGAACGTTCACAAACTGGTTGGCAGAGCAGAAACATCAGATGTAACTCCAGCTTTCTCTAATGTCTATCATTAGTAACAGTGATAAAATGGCGTAGGCTACTATGTTGACGATCATATCAACGTATAACCAAGAAACGTCTCCTTTTAAAGTAAGAAATTAGGAGCTATTATTTAATAGTTGATATTGAAGAATATTGCAGTTAAATAATTAAAGCACAGCTGTCGCTAATTCTTTGTAGTGTTTGTTTTCTACAAAGTAAGTGGAATTCAACCAGGAGCTCAGGTAGAGATAAAGTCTGTAGGTGCTCTTGGGGTAGGTAAAAAATCCAATTTAGAAACAGCGGGTCCCAGGCACTCAAAAAAGGAGAAGGAATTGATAAAAAGCCTTTATTTAGGTATGGCTTAAATCATTAAAATAAGAGCCAACATGTTTCAACCACAGGTGGTCTTCTTCAGAGCATATCAATGCCCTTATCAATTCCTTCTCCTTTTTGATGCTTTTTTTGAGTGTCTGTTTGTTTGCTACGTTCCTTACTTATTACTGCTTATTTGTAAAAAGTGACTTTTACTGAGCAGATCGCGGTCTAACGGTCGCAGTTGGTTGTACACACACAGACAGACGACACGCACTGTTCTCCTGCTTTCCGGCAGCAGATGGATGTCTGGGATTTGCTGTGTGGCACAGCCTCGCGTTTGAGCTCGCACCATTCAGAGTCATTATCACGTACATGCATACATGCAGGCACACACTTCCTCTGACATATAACCATATAACCATTGTGCAACGCACCCACGCACTCTCCCAACACACAGTCACACACCCAGGACGACTCACACTGCAATCTACGTTGGAGATGTGACAAATGTGTCTGTCTTATGTTCACGGCTCAGAGTTACCCGGGAGTACGTCTCCACCCATACGGCCCCTAAAGAACTTGTTCCTGCCATTCATCCACATGAAGGGCTCATGTTCTATTTGTACAAAATCATATTTCCATATCAAAAATGTTTGAATTCTTTTTTCATATTTTCTTTCTTTTAAATTGGATGTTTTACTGGTCGTAAAACAAAAGAAAGAAAATAAATCAGCCAGAGTTAAAGTGATCATTTTGCCATTGTTTCAATAACATTGTTTGCAGTCTTTCAGGATTATGCTTATCGCCTTTTATTCTGCCACCCTATAAGACGAAAATATCCCCACAGTTTCTGCTGAATAAAAGGTAATCGATTTTGGACCTTTGACAGCGCTGAAACATGGTGAATTCAAACTATATAGCAGTTGCACGGCTATCATTTGTGTTGCATTGCGTTGTCATTTTATTAATAACTTGCTCAGGAAATGGCATTTGCCCGTTGTCATACCTGTAAAGGAACACATTTCCATGGCAACAGTCCAAGGATCCTAGATATTTCCTTCACTGTGACTACATCACATTTTCGTAACCCTGACAAAAGCCACCAAGTATACTCCTCCTTTTAATGAAGACTTTTTCCTGCTCCTTTTTTTTCCTCAACCCCTTAAAGCTGTTGTTTCATTTTCATGTTTTTCTACTTTTATGCTTGAATTTATGGATTAATGCTTTATTCTCTGTTCTCTGGGCCTGTTCATTCTAAAACTTGTCAAAACATGTGGAGCGCTCCTCTCCTACCCAGCCCAGAAACGCTGGTGAATGAACTCTTTTTACACAGCCTCTCGAAACCCAGACCATACAGAAAGTCTATATGATGGACTAGTCCATCATATATCCTGCTCCAAAACTTTGCTGAAATACTTATCAACGTCAGATGGAATGTAATGTGGAAAAATTATAACACAATGTGACGCTAAATGTCAGGGGTAAGTCGATGAAGACCATGCAACATTCGGGCTGAAGGTGAATGCAGTGTGCTGGTCCCGTCAGTGTACATCTGGTCAGTGTAGTTGTCTAGATGTGCCATTGTGCAGACATCTTTGTAGTTACCTAGCAACTTTAATACAATCTGTGAAGACCTTGAATCCCTTATACATCTGCCAAAAACACATTAAATACAGTAAACAAACAAGGTATTTGAAGTTGTTTTCTATCCTTTTGCATTGTTTGTACATGTTAACATGTAACATATGTTAACATAACTAATTCAATGTGAATGAGTTTTTTGTAAATAGAAACAGAAAAGTAGCATTTACTGACGAAACTATCAGAATATATCATCGTAAAAACACATTTATTATATTGTTTTGATTTGACTCAATGATTGTCGAGTTTGCCATTTTGATTACAGTCTACTACCATCCATCATTCAACGCATCGTTAGTTCATCATGTGCTCTTTGTAAAACACCACCACTGGCTCTCATGTCCCCACAATCCCTCCACACTGTCCTCGCATTCCCTCACATTCCCTCCACAGTGTCCTCTAATTCCTTCACATTCCCTCCACACTGTCCTCTCATTCCTTCACATTCCCTCCACACTGTCCTCACATTTCCTCCACACTGTCCCCACATCCCCTCCACACTGTCCTCACATTCAGTTTCACTTCAAAGTGCAGGTTGGTCACAGCTATATTTATAGTCCCATTTTATTTCATTTCAGTTTCCGTCTCTTTTACTGTGTTGCTGTCTTTACTTTCTTTTGCCTGTTCAGTCGTTCTCCAGTTTCTTCTTTTCATGTTGAAGGTGACGGCGATCAGATTCTTTCGTTAAAAGGAAAAAGTGGGGAGGAACCCCCTCCCTGCTTTTCTGGAGCACACTTGAAGCTTGTTAAAGCTTTCAGGAGGACTGTGCAGCTAAATCTGTCGGGATGTCTCGTCCGCACGTGCTGCCTGCTCGCAGCGTTTCTGTGTCTCGCTGCCATGTGTTGTGTCGATGCTTGACGTGTTCAGGAACAGGCCAGATGGAGGCTGTGACTCCCTCTTCTTCTGCGGTTTCTCTTCCCAGAAAGCAACCGGTGGCCTCTGGTGGTCCTCCTCCCAGACCCGAAGCTCTGCCTGGGATCCAGGGAGATGCTGTCCCACAGACCCAGTGGCTGATTCCTTCACGGTTGAGAGATGATAAGATAATGAGGCCATACGGAGTCACCTTTGTTGTCAGTCCGGGCTAATCACAACCACATAATAATAAGGGATATGTTTAAAAAACAAAACAAAAAAACAAAATGTCTGCCACTGACGTGTCTCGGTTGCCCTGATTGGTTGTCGCCCTGTTCTATTGCATCCTGAGGCATTTTGGTCTCCGCCCATTGATAACCATTGGAAATTGAAAATTAACCTACAGGTTCCAAATAATATGCGTTTGGGAATTGATAGGCCAATGTCAGGATAGTGCTGGGCTGAGGTTTTATGATATTATGAATAGATTTTTCAGTTTTATGTATTATTATTATCATACAAAGGTAGAGGCGAAAAGTAAAAACAGGCCAAAATATGAAAAACAACTGATGGAAAACTATTTCTGTGTTATTATAATCTGCCTTTGATTAAATAAATATATATATAAAAAAAGGATTGTAATTGCAGATTGATTCATAATTGTCTAACAATGAGATGAGAAAGTCCTCAAATCCTCATTTCAAAGGTTTTCAAAGGCTTTTTCTTTTAAGATTGGCTGCTGGTTCTCTGCCTAAGGGGTTAGTCATATAAACGTCAGCAGTCGGTTGGCGGAGATGTGGACTGTTCTCTGTGTCCGCTCAGATGTAGAGGCAGACTCTGTGTCCGCCCAGATGTGGAGGCAGACTGGGTCCACCCAGATGTGGAGGCAGATTGTGTCTACACAGATGTGGAGGCAGACTCCGTACGCCCCAGATGTGGAGGCAGACTCTGTACGTCCAGATGTGGAGGCAGACTGTACACCCAGATATGGAGGCACCTTTTGTTTAAAGTCTCTTGAATCTTGAATCTTTTAGGGCAGCAGTATTAAGGCGCGTCGGAGCTTGCCTGCGGTGCAGTAAGCCGGGGTTTAAGCAGAGGGTTTGGACTCTGTGTTGTCCACACCTCAGGCTCCTGGCCTCCGTGGACTTGATTAAAGCGGAACGACGTCTGTGGGCTGTTTAAAGTGGGGGCTTAATATTGACAATCCACACGTTGTTTTTCTCCATTCTTTACCTTCTTAAACAATTTAAGTCGGAAATTGTCTTTGCTTCTCTTGTTTTAGCATAGTTGTACAAAAGGGTAATTTTCTCTAATAGTATAGAGGGGTAGCTACTATTACTGTCTGGTAGTGTGTTTTTGGTGATAATTGCAGCAGTCATTTAGGATTAGGGCCCTGGCCACTAATGCTCTTAGTTTGACTTAGTTGCCCTTGTGTTTATCGAGGATAAACACATTTTGTTGTAAACCGTGCTTATTTTCGTAATTTGGAGTTGTACAAATAGATGCGGCTAAATTTTTTTGATTGCGTAACTGAACATGTAACGTTTATAGGCCTGACTGTTCGTTATAATGCTTTTATTCAGCATTATATATTGTCCCCTGACAGCATTTTCAATTGTAATTTTCCTTTCACACCATTTTTTACAAGAACACACGGCAGAGGGTCTGAATGTGTCTCAACGCCGTAAGGAGACAGGGAACGTTGTTGGTTTTATTTCCACCTGTTTGGTGCAGGTGCTGCTGGACTAGTTTGTCCGACTGTGCCTTACTGGCACATGATAAAACAGACCCATAATGTGTGTGTTATGGGTGATACCACTAAGCCAGCTGTTAGTAAATGGGTGGGGGACAATTTTAGGTAATTCATTATTTTAGTAATTAATTAATTGTGATTAGTCGGGTGGTCAACTAGGTGTGAAGATATCCTAGCTAAATAACAGCTATGGGTATATTCTGCTTTCTTTATATGTGTGTCTACACATTGACTGACTTTGCACACTAGATACCAACAACACTAAAAACAAACCTAACTCGAAACAAATTATAGATATGGGTGACCAGGGAGTTAAATATGTTGTTAGCCACCATCGAATACACTAAAGGCACAAAATCATGTATTTTGTAATATATTCATATTAATGAATATGAAACTATCCCTTTTTGACCTACTGAGTCCTGCACAAATATTGCTAAGTAATCCCTTAAGCAGACAAGAGAGAGAGAGACAGAGACAGAGACTTAGAGTAAGGGAGAGCGAGAGACAGAGAGAGACTGAGCCATTAATCATGCCTCCACAATCGATGGCCCAACAGGAAGCAGGGCTTTCCCAGGGCTGCTCGCTAATAGCCCAGAAACCCCAGTTGTGGTGTTGATGTTAAAGAGATCTGTTGATTCATCGATTTAGTCAAATCGGGGGACAGCCCTGGTCTTTTGTGTCATTTATAATGCCTGTGGTCTTGGGTACATATTGTGAACTTGTTCTCCTTGAGTGCAGCTTCCGATACAGTCGTCCACCATATCCTTATAGACTGCTATGGGTTGGTCTCTCTGGAACTGTTGTAAATGATCTCAATTTACATGAAGATCATTTATTGTTGTCCTCGACGAACATTGCTCTAAGAACTAGGATATGGACTGGTATACCACAAGCCTTGATCACAGGTGTGAGTCCGTCTACATACTGCCTCTTGGCAGTGTAATCAGGAGACATTCCATTTATTTTACACAATGTTACGGTGATGACACTCCACTCTGTGCTTTGCATTTTAGACATTTATTCTTGATTGCCTAAGGACTTCCTTCAGCTTAACAAGGACAAAAAGCGGAGGTTCTCGTCATTGGAGCAGAGGCACAGAGAGAGAAAGTGACCTCTAAATTGAAATCTTTGGCACCCAGTTCGAGGCACCAGGCTAAAAACCTAGGTGTCATAGATTCTAGAATAGAGAACAAATTTGCCTTTTGTCACTTAAAATACATTGTCAGAGTGCTTTTATTTCTCTCCCAGTCCAATACTGAGAGACTAGTGAGTCTGTCACCAGGCTGGACTTCAAACGTGATCAGAATTCAGCTACTCATGTTTTGACCACCATCCTTGGAGTTTTGATGATCATATTTTATTACTGAATGATTGTTAGTTGTAGTCCTGAGTGGAAGGGTCATACACACAAAGGCCATCAGAACATGAGAGACTACTGTCTAGGTAGTCTGGACAACATCCTTGCTGAGGAACCCTACAAGAACCCTAGCTGGATAGAATGAACTGAGACACATCTCACCGTGTTCATTACTACCAGAGAAATCGTTGCAAGAGTACCAAACCTGATCTAATCTGACCCATGATTTGATTGGCTGTCTGTCATGTCAGGTGACCAGAAGTGCCCGTGCTCTGTCCTCTGCTATGGTGCCTTCATTTGTGTTGATGCTTACAAAAGAGACCATCAAACCTCCACCACGGCCTCCTTCATGACCAGTTCTGTTGGTGAATGCGTCCTTATTCTACAATATGCTGATCATTAGTGGACAAAGAGCAGTTTGGAATCTACCTGAGGAAGACGAGCCATAATGGCCACATATTTTACTCCACAAATGCGGTGTAAAATATGTGCACTCACGCTAACAAAACGGAACTCTACCATCAGTGGTGATTCATGACTCTTTTACAATGGCGGAATTGTACCATAACGTTTAGATAATGTCCCATCTCCCACTCTGTGATATCCTTGTCCTCCTCTCTCTCCGGCTGCGCTTTCCTCTTAAAAGCGTCTCTATTCTCCTCCACTGAGACAAATGTAATGGGTCCCAGAGCTGGCCAATGAGCCGTGAAGCAGGCCTGATTAATTGAGAAATCTTAAAGAGATACGGGGCCCACCGCTGGGTGGGGAAAGGTAATGAAGAGACACAGACGGCGGACGCCTGCAACGCAGAACCTATGAAGAGGGAACAGAGATGGGAGACGTCAGGGTTAGAGACACCAGATTAACCTTGTGTCGAGCAGTGCATGTTTTAATAAATCATTCGATATACCCAGTGGACTGTTCTTGTGTGGTCGTATATATTTCTCAAAGCACTTATCCTCTGCAATAACATGAATGATACATTACCCGGCTGCAGGTCCTTTGTAAAATAAATAAATAATAATAATAATGGCACGATAATGGATAACTAAGGGCATTATGTGTACATTTATAATGTTTCATGGTTAGTAAATGGTTGAACACAGACAGTGTTCCCAGTGTGTGGGTGTAGCGGCAAACCACTTCTATGGCTTCAGAGGTAGAAGTTAGAGGAAGGAAACATCTTCATCCATGGAAAGGAAGACATGAAAACAATTAGAACACATCTCTGCTGAGGCACAGGGCTGCTGCGATTCATTGATGTTATCAATTAGTTTAAAACAAATGTGTCATCATCATTATCTCGTTATCAACCACTTACCGATGAGAAACTACTGGATGAATCATCAGAAGATCTACATAGATAAGTAGAATATCACCCTGATTGAGGCAAAGACGTTGGTCTGTTTTTCGGTTAAAAAGATTAAATGGTTATTTTAAGAAGGTCCCTTATAACGTGAAATAATTATGATGTGCTGTGTGCGTTTTCCTCCCTTTTCTTTAATCGTGTACATGAATCGATAAAATAGATTCATTGCTAAAAAAATAATTGTCAGTGGCAGCCCAGTTTGAGACATTTCTTGTCGAGGTGTGGGGTTTCCAGCTGTCGTGTGTGTGTGCGTGTGCGTGTGTGTGTGTGCGCGTGTGTGTGTGCGTGCCTGCGTGCGGGGTACATCTTACCTTAAGGAGGGACAGAACATTTGATTAGTCTACCCAGCAGTGTTCCCTCTTCGGATCGTTACTGTGCAGCAGTTGGCTGTCCACTCATTTTGAGATTCTCTTCGGAGCCCCTCAAAGGGCCCTGCTTTAAGCTGGTGTGTAGGGGCCCCTGTGATGTCCCTCACCCCCACCAGGCCTTTCATCCTGTCTGTAAGCTGTCTTTTACCTAGTTAGCCGCCAACCCAGGAGGGGCCGTCTATAGCCGTCTTGGGTGGAATCTCTTCTTCTCTGCTTCCTTTTCATTTGGTCTGACATGGAGGAAGTGACTGAGAGTGGCTGCTTCATTTCGTCCAGAGTAAAATATCATTCATGGATGTAACCATGCATAGCCTCAGAAAGGCTAAATAACAACAGCACAAGGCTACTGTTTCAAAATCAACGAATACATTTATTAATCAGAGCCCTGGCGCTGCCAGAGTGCTAAATAGTCCTGTAATTCAGAATCGATTTTCTGTCAAAGTTAGCTGGGGCGGGCGTACAGACTCGGCTGTCTGAGGCTTGTGTAAGACCCCTGAAAAAGGAGTCTTTGAGAAACAGCCTAAGTGAGTCTAATGTATCTCCGCCCATAGCTGTGTTCTGTTGCTTTTCTGCAGATGCTATAGATTTTTCATCTATGGATTTTTTTGTTTGGATTAGTTTAAACAAAAAATAAAACTGAGCCCTCGTGGCACAGGGCCCAGAGTGGTACGTTCCACTGTGGTGGGGGCCACACATGGCTGATGGAGGAGTGGTACGGTCCAGTGTGCTAGGGGTTCAGGGTCCTATGGGCAGGAGGCCTCTCTTTTGGTATCCAAGTGTTGTCATTTTTAGTCGTTCAAGACTAAAAAATACATTTACCTATATTAACAATATCATAGATTTGCGTTTACATTTAGGGCATTTATCAGACGCTTTTATCCAAAGCGACCTACAATTAGACAATAGATATATAGCAACACCTTCCTCCGAGGATGTCAGTGGTGGGTGTGGTAGAAAGACGTCGACGCAGAAACAAGAGAAGAGAGTTCACCCGAGCGCCCGGCCATCAGCAGATAAAGCAGCACATCCACATCAGTGGTCGAGACAGTCCAATACAGGGAACACCGCGTGGACACTGAAACAGAAGACAGCCTTAATGAGGGGGGGGGGGGGGGGGGGGGTGGTTGTGGTGTGTGATGGTGGTGGTGGTGGTGGTGGTACTGGTACCGGGGGGAGGGTAGGGTAGAGGTGGATCAGTAGCTGCTTGCCGTGCCTTTAGTTGACAGCAGGAGCTGTCAGATGGCGTTTTTATGACATCACACAGTCCTGGTGGACTCGCAACAGGAGCAGCATCTGGTAGTCCGTCTCCTGGAACACGCGCGCGCACACATGCGCACGCACACACACATGCACACGCACACACACACACACACACACCGCACCCCTCTGAATAATAAGGACAGGACTCTAAACCCACATTGCGCGCCCCACGTTCTAAAACACACACACACACACGCACCCACGCACGCACACGCACACACACACACACACACACATTTGCACACACATTTGCACTCCTCTGAACAGTAAGGACTGGACCAGGTGAGCCCAGAGGCCAGACAGATGTCCTGTTGCGAGGGCAGAGAGGTGCAGTGTAACATGGCTGTTTCAATGTGTTTAAGGAGTTTCACCTCTCTATTTTAGTGGGGCTATTTGATTGGTCACCAAACTCCCAAGAGGCGGGGTTTGGTGACGCCCTCCTATTTAAAGCATGGTTTGTGGAGCAATTCAGAGCCGAATTAGTCGTAAAAATGTGCGCTGACATGATTTCTATTGTGTCGCTATAAAGGAGGGGACACACGACCCTCTTGTGTTTCAGGATTTCAACGGCTAAACTTCCAGGTTGGTTAACTTTCAATTTGCACATTTGCATTGGCTTTCCCCCGCGTCCAATAGAAACGCTCGCTTCATGATGACCACTTGGCTGCAAATCCAGGAAGGCAGCCGTGCGTTAATCAGGCAGTTTTTTTTCTATCAGCAGTGGTTATTAAAAAAACAAAACTATAGAGGCTGCACAGTTCACAGTGTCACCGGCACCGAGAGCAGATGGTCTGCATAACTTAATATCACATCATTTTATTAATATTTCAGTGTGTGTTCCTAGCGGAGGGAACTGGATGGCTGCTGCGTGACTGCGGTGCGGCCGGCCCTCGACGCCTATAACCATAAAACACTCTGGAGGGCCGGAGCTCTAATGAAGCATTTAGTGGGATCTTCTGACCGTAGCGTGCTTGGATGACATAACATGCATGTGTTGGTGTGGTCGGCCCCTCTGCTCATTAAGACGGCTGCCGCTGGTCCCGCCGCGGGGCTCCCAATCATTTAACCCCAAACTAAACGGGGTTCACTACCGCTCGGTTGAGCACAATAAAACACAGGGCGCATTGCATGACAGGGACGGTGTAGCGGCTGCCCAAAGAAAGGTTAGCATCAGAGTTAGCCCTAGGGCTAACTGCAAGATGATAATATGCAACACATCACACATTCAGCCCAGGACTCGGTCTGGTGGAAGAGAGAATTGATACGAGCCGTCTCTTCACTTTCCTGGGTGTTAACGTGTTCAGACGTCACGCCGTTTAAAACGACAGCGGCAACAATCAGCAAACCTGTGCACATGTTTTCTATCCAGCTTGAGTGCAGGAGGAGGGGAACACTCTGTGTGTGTGTGTGTGTGTTTGTGTGTGTGTCTGTGTGTCTGTGTGTGTGTGTGTGTGTGTGTGTGTGTGTGTGTCTCTCTCTGTGTGTGTGTGTGTGTGTGTGTGTCTCTGTGTGTGTGTGTGTGTGTGTGTGTGTGTGTGTGTGTGTGTGTGTGTGTGTGTGTATCTGTGTGTGTGTGTGTGTGTGTGTGTGTGTGTGTGTGTGTGTGTGTGTGTGTGTGTGTGTCTGTGTCTGTGTCTGTGTCTGTGTGTGTGTGTGTGTGTCTGTGTGTCTGTGTGTCTGTGTCTGTGTGTGCGTGCGTGCGTGTGCCCGGTGCGCGCTCGTGCTTTTAAAATGAGAAACATGAGATCCATGCAAGTGAGTCATGAAGGACACCTGCACTATGGCTCCATGGGGTGCCCTCAGAGCAGGGGGTCTGGTGGAGGTGGAGTTGGAGGTGGAGGGGGGGGTGGAGAGACACGTTGGGAACACACAGCAAGGAAACAGCAAAGCATGAGGCACCTGATAGCAGTGGGCTGGCTTTCTGAGGCTCAATGTATCCACAGGGGGTTAGGGCGAGGGTGAGAGAAAGAGGGAGAGATGTGATCCTTCTTAAAGCCTGCACAGATGTTATGAATATGTGATATGACATACAGAAGCAGATTACCCATCCTCTACCTCACACTAGTAATCTGATGAAATTAGTCTTTTCTGTAGTGATGGAAATGAGCACTGTGGCCTGATGAATGTCTACTGGAACTAAAGTAGGGCTGAGAGGAACTTATATGCTGTCTTTTCTACTGTTTGTTCGCCATGCAAAATGTCTAGAACTCCCTCCATAAACAAACAACATGTCGTCTGCTATTTCAAATGAGTCCCATCCTTGTGAAGCTTTCTGTCTGGAGAAACCTTCACATTGTAGCAGACTGCGGCAGACTCATCTTTTATTAGACCTAAATGTGTTGACAGGGGCCGACCATGAAGTAAACACCATGATTAAATACAATAATTACATGTTTAGAACATGTGTGGACACACATGTGGACATCGACACATTTTCAGCATCAAAGTCATCGGATGATGTGGATGAATGGTGGCAGCCCTGAACTAATGAGCTCTTGAAAGTGAAAACAGAATTATAACATCAGAATGTGATAAGGCAAGAGAAAAGCCAGCAAATACTCAAAAAAGTGAGGAGCAGCTTTGGGCTAGAAAATGAACTACAGCATAGCCACTGATGATCAGAGGCTGTAGAACATCTATTGGCTTAAAAAAACCCCCCCATCATATATACATGTATTTTTTCACTAACAAAAAAACCCCCACTATTTTATTTTTCGTGATACGTGGAGGAACAAAAAGGCCAAAATGAATTATTTGTTTAGTTTTTCTTCTGTGGTCAAGAAAGAACAAGCCTCTGATACAGAATATGTTGTTTTGTTGGAGACACTCTGAAGAAGAAGAAGAAGAGAGAACCTCTGGGAGATGGTCTGATGAGAAGCTCTGTCCTGCTTCCTACCGCTTCATCGAACTCATTGGACTCTCTTCAGGATGGGGAACATTCCCATAGCCCAGAATATCTGCTGATACGTACAGTGTGATATATACACACACTGCATGGACATACTGTAAGTCTACAGTATCTAGGTTTATTTCATCTACATTTATTTAGCTTTTAGCAGAAGAGGAATGTGTTGCATTAACACGATAAACATGTTGAGTATGTTTGGTGATGGGCCGGTGCTTTCCTTTTAGAATAAAAGCACCTTTTAAACCATTTGTATGAAAACAAACACACACATAAAACGGTCAATGAATGTTTGTGTTTTCCTTATAGCCATACATTAATTTTGTCGAGGGAACAACGATGTTTAATTTGTCTCCCAAGTCAGAAGGAAAACTTTCAGTTCAGGTTGGGAAAATACAGTGATAAAATAAAACAACAGTAACAATACTTGGTTGGTTAACTGCAACAAGACCAATATATCTTGAGATTAGTTCTCTCTAAGAGCTTGGAAATCTGTTGAAATTCTCAGCACAGGGACAGTTAGAGTATTACGGCTGTCTTGGGTTACTTTCCTGTCTGGTGGTCCTGAAGCATACCTCTGTACACTAACCCCAGCAACATGGAAACAAACACATTTTAATGCCAAGTGGCATAAAGTCACCTCAAGTCACCTCAAGTCATCTCAAGTCATCTGGTGCTCTTTATTTCACTTAACTGTTCTCTCAATGAAAAACAAGACACAGACAAGCAGAGTGGAAGCTTCTGAAGTTCACCTACAACATGTTGATGAGCTCAGATTGGTGCTATGACAAATAACAATTGTTATTTGTTATTGTTTAAATGAATATTTATATATGATAGTATTATAACTGTGATAAGTCTATGTTCGTCTTTGTGTGCTTGTTTATGTTCCTGGCTGTTTAATATCAGTTCATAGTATGACATCAGGGGTGATCAGTCATTGAATGGTGAATTCTGTTTTCATTGAGGTGAGATCCATGCATGCGTTCCTGCATGAAAGAAGGTAATTAGCAGACTAATGCATTCCTTCTTCCTGCTACACCTCTGTCTCCATGTCTGTGCTCATCCCCGGCGACCAAAGGAGATGTTCAGTACAACAAAGTATGCAGTATTGAGACGGGTCTGGTTCTCAGTTACCCGTCGCTGGACGCTAGAATAGAAGAATGGAAATGTGACAAGAAAATAAATGTGAAATGTACAGCATATGGAATGCTACTCTTATTCCTCGCATATGTGATGTTTTGTGACGCTTTGGTGTGAATTCTGGGTTGGTTGGCTTGTAGAAGCAGCCAGTCTTCTATCTTTTCTGTTCCTTTCATTTCTCGGGTCTTTTCAACATGAAAGTGATTCTTTTCGATGGGTGATGCCCTGTCCTGTGGCAGAGAATCGTTTGTCTCTCTCTCTCTCTCTCTCGCTCTCGCTCTCGATCTCTCTCTCTCTTCCTCTCTCTTCCTCAAATCAAACAGCCAGTTGGAGGCTTCTTGAGAGCCTGGTGGTCTGTGAGTGTTCATTGATAAACAGATCTGATGGGAATCTAACCCACACTCACTCAAGCTCAAACTCAAGCATGAATTTGTGCATTCCCACATAAAACATAAAAGTGCAGAAATGTAATGACAAAACGCTCATGGAGTTCACTAGAAATCCACCACTTGTTCACGGGTACCATTCCATGTAAGGGTGTCCCTTCTTTTTCTACTACTTTTACTTCTGAGTTTTGTACAAGGTGTTGATACGAAACGATATCACTTACATCCTCTCCGTGGTCCCAGTGACATGCAGACCAGTGTTCTCCTCCATGCTCACCACGCCTGTGGAGGAGTCTGGACCACAGAACAGACAGATCGTGTCTGCTGTAGTCTGCCGGGTCCCGGCTGTGTGGTGAGGATGAACCATTAAGTAACTAAAAGGAAAACGATCCTGCAGAATCATGCAGTTAAGTTACTTTGGAATGTGTGCATTTGATTGTTGACAAATGAAAAGATCAAGTCAAGTCTGTCTTTCTGTGTTTGACTTTTTTTTTAAATTACAGTCTTATTACAGTTACAGCTTTAAACCGCAACTTTACTCATGCGGTTAATGTCAGTCTAAGAAAAGACATATGGTTGAACAAACTGCCCAAACACATTAGGGGTTTCTGGGAGTTTCTGTCATCACTAGATTAAACCCCAACATGTTATTTGAAAGGGAAATTGAAAGGCCTTTCATGAGAAGGTTTTTCCTGGACACCACGAGGACAGCCTGTTTAGACCTCCATCAGCTCACTGTATGCTGGAGACTCACTGTGAACTACGCTCCTCCCTGCCAAAATAAAAGCACACCGGCCAAGTCCGAACCATTCAAAACCAGTCCCTTTATCAAGCAGAGTTTTTTTTTAATCAAAAGGTCATTAAGCTGCAACATGTTTCGTTTTACAGGAAGTGACACTACAAGTGATTATATGGATCTATTGGGGCTTTTCTGAGATGGATTATACCTAAAGAAAAAAACACATCTAAGCCATAATGGCCTTCATTCAGACACACAGAAACACCACAGAGGGTGACCGAATATTGAACCATGAGCAGCGGTAAGGTAAGTGTGCTTCGTTAACGAAGTAGGAAGGGTGTCAACACCACCTCATTGTATCACAGCGCCGCCCCAGAGGGAAGCAGGGGGTCATGTCTACCCTCCACTCGGCCCTCCCTCGGTGTGAAGGGTGTTTAGGTGTAAACCCCTCGCTGCTGTAATGAGGCTAACTTTACAAAGTGTTTCAGAGTAAGGGTCATGTATGTGTCAAGGCACGCCTCGGCCTCACTTGGGCTTTCCCTATGAAAACAAGTCTTTAGATTAAATGTGTGAGTATTCCCATAATAAGTGCTGCTCATTCAAAAGTGTGCTTCCTGTAAGCTATGAATGCATCAGACAGAGAATAGTTATATGGCACTATTTTACACAAAAAGCCAGTGTTTAACCAAATATGCTATCAGAGGAGGTTTTCTTATTTGCCACTTTTGTTACTGGATTCATGCTTTGTATTTGCATGTAAGACTATTGCTGATTTAAAGTGTGCTGTGTCTTTTAAAGGTCAGGTGGTTAATTAGGACATTTAAATTGTTGTTTGATCATTATGATGAACGTTGAATCCTACTTTATTTGGGCAGCAGGTCCACTTGAACAAAGAAAACAATTAGTTTGTTGACATCTTTAATTGTCATTGAGTATATTAATCAATTTAGCTCAGGGTATGAAACTCTTGTGATTGGGAAAAACATATTATGTTATGACATTATTATGGTCTTTTAGCATTCATCATCATCATTTTTCTTCTGAAACACGGGTTTGAACACGGGGTGACTTGGACTCACTAAGTGTAAATGTCCACAGACAAATGGCAAACATCTCCGTCCCTGCCTGATTGTCTCAGGAGACACTAGAGGAAGACCATTGGTTGCTTTGTTTGTATTTTTTTCCTATCTCTCATCAGTTTAGGGGGTGTGTAGGGGCTGCAGGGGCTGAGGGGCTGCAGAACGGGGATTAAAGTCAGTCGGACCTCCACAGGCACCATGTCAAATTGGTTTGATCCGGTTTTATCCAGCGCCTTGTAAATGTCCCCCCCGAGAGCCCCAGTGGTGAGACGCTAAAGCTGGTCTCTGCCTGGCTGTCTCAAGTACAGGGAGGGTCGCTTCTGAACGGCTCTTCTGTGAAAGAAATGATGTGTTTATGTTGTGGGGATGTGTGGTTGTGGTTCGAGACACCCCCATCTGTGATGAATCGTCTGTGTGTCTGTGTGTGACATGGGTTGTATTGTGCCCTGCTTGAAACAATCAAAATATTATTGTTGAGTAACCAGAGACCGGGTTTACTACAATAAAGGTTGGTAAGGCGCAAAAACATCTTTTGGTTCTGGTCCAAAACCATGGAAACACTCATTGTGTGGTGTGTGTTTGATCCCCAGCCTAAAGGTTCTGGGTTCAATCCCCGATGTCCACAGCCTACCACATGTGAGCCTACCTGTGAGTGAGTACCTTGTGTAGTTTTCCTCACCTGGATCCTCAGTGCCGAGCCATGTCACCAATGTGTATGCATATGTGCCTGCGCGTGTGTGAGTCTGTGTGTGTCTGTGTGTATGTGTGTGTGTGTGTGTGTGTGTGTGTGTGTGTGTGGGGGGGGGGGGGGTTTATGTCTAATGTGGGGGTGGGAGGGAGGGGTATTCATTTTTATCTGCTTTTATTCTGTGTGAAGCACTTTGTGCTAGAAATACTGTATGAAAAGTGCTATATAAATAAACTTGATTTGATTTGATTTGAAAAAGACTGCCCTGGCCCCCTCATTAATGGACCTGAATTCACTGTAACTCACTTTGGACAACACCGTCAGTGATCACTGAATGTATGAAGTTGTGTTCTTCAGGTGTGTGTGTTTGTCAGTGCTGCGTGTGTGTTCTGGTGTTCTTGAGGGGCTGCTGGTGGGGGGGGGGGTTCCCATCTCGTTGCCGTGGTGACCTCGTGTCCAGGATGCCCGCGTTGCTGGGCTGGTTGCTAGCTAGTCAACGTGATGCCCGTGCGTCATGTTAACTAGTTATTCTGTTTAACTACTAGCTGTGTGTGTGTGTGTGTGTGTGTGTGTGTGTGGTAGGCTGGCTTTACTCTGTCAGAACAGGTTTAGTATTAAGGTTGTCACCAACACATTTGTGTGTATGCCTGCATGCGTGTGTTTGTATCTGTGTGTGTGTGTGTGTGTGATTGTGTGTGTTCTGTGTAGGGCATTGATAACTGTGTGTGTGCCATACATGCATCCTCATATTGTGTTTGCATGTCTGTGGGAGAGTGTGTAGCTGCTGTTTTTGTATTTATCTCTGTATTTATGTGTGTGTAGTATTGTGTGTGTGCGTGTGTGTGTGTGTGTGTGTGTGTGTGTGTGTGTGTGTGTGTGTGTGTGTGTGTGTGTGTGTGTGTGTGTGTGTGTGTGTGTCACTCTTTATAGTTCTCCTGCCAGCGACTCCATGAAACCAGAGTGATACAGTCAGCAAGATAAATCACTTCACTGTGTGTGTGTGTGTGTGTGTGTGTGTGTGTGTGTGTGTGTGTGTGTGCGTGTCTGTGTGTTAGCAGACTCTGGATGAAGCAACATTGAATGGGATTTCAAGGAGGGAGGGAGAGAGAGGTGTTTTTTTAAGTCATATGAAAGCTTTGCAGGAAGCTCAAGAGAGGAAGGGAAGTGACATAAGCCCTTAAGCACTTGAACATGTGGCTGCTTTCATGTGCTGGAGTCCGTGCTCTCTCTCTGGCTCTCTGTCTCATTCTATATACTATAGCAGTAACATAAGTATTTGTGATGGTTCTCGGACCCCTATGTTTATACTTCCATTCAGATAATGCAACACAGTGGTGGGATGTACACTGATACACTGGGGCTCAACCAGAGTGAGTCTGTCTCCCTTTCTGTCATCTGTCATTTTATTCTCGATGGACCTACTGCCACCTCCTTCTCTCTCACGCACGCACACACACACACGCACGCACACACACACTTTCACAAACAGCCTCTCTACATTGATGACATCATGACATGATGTAATTCACAACAGTGACCTGTTTCCATTATTAGATAGTGTGTTGTATGTATAAGGGAAATTATTACACTATTATACTGAGCGGCAGTAGCTCAGTGGGTAGGACAGAGCGGGTCGTCAACTAACCAAAGGGTCGGCGGTTCGATCCCCTTGATCCCCCTCCTCCTCCAACTGTACACATGTCGAACCCAAGCGGCAACATTCCATGCTGAAAAATGAAGCCCATGTGGAAGTGCAAAAACAGTCAGCCTCGACTGGCCGCTTGAGGCTGGCTGCAGAAAGGAGTCAACTCCCATAGACACCCATGTTAAAATGTCTAACTTTACAGCCAAAATAAACATGTTTACAGCCTGGTTCAAAAAACGGTTTTGGTGTCTTTCAGTAGTGTTCGAGTCCATGACAACTGTGAGGGGGGTGAATTTTTTTAGAATCCATTATTTTAATGCACAGAGAAGGATTTATTTTATGAATCATTAAGGGTGTGGTCAACTTGATTGGCAGCTGTCATCTGTCATCACGGCATGACCTTCACGGATTCGAGGCTTTGATTGGTCTGGCCGGAGGTAGGCGGGCTTAGAACACAGACTGAAATGTCCAAGATGGTGGCGCCCAGAAGCTCAATTTTAGGCTTCATCTCCGCTGTTAAGAATGTCTATGGGTGACGTCACGGAGGGTTTGTCCATATTTATATACAGTCTATGGTCGAACCCCACAAATGTAAGTCGCTTTGGACAAAAGTGTCTGCTAAATGCCCCTTTACCCTTTACTGTATTATTATTTATTAATGAGCCATTCCAGAAATGATTGCAACATTACATGAGTTGAATATGTTGGACTTGCAAGGGAACTTGCCTGCTTCTCATGACGAATGAGTTACCTGATCATTAATTACAACTATTAAACTTTAAATGATCCTTTTGAAAAGTGTATAATGATGTATTCAGGACTTTTGATTTATTGTTTTTTTCCAAGTCATAATTAATGATGAAACAAGGGGAATTTTGAGCTTTCCCCCTAACATCCGCATGCTCCTGAGGGACACATGTTTGGAAAGCCCCGTTACTTTTTGCTCTGGATATTAGCGTGTGGTGGTACAGAATGGCACATTTTCACTCAGGAAAGCCTGTGTGAGGAGACGTGATGCCTCCCCCTCCCGCTGAATTGGCTTTCTTTTATTATGTGATGCATTTTTTAACGAATCATTTTGTCTGTTTCACATAATATTGATTTGTCTCTGTGCCTGATAATTAGATATTTATGGAAACACGTGTAGCTTTCCTAGTATACCCGCACCCAGTAATTATAATGGTGAGGTGATACACTCAATGAACTGCTAATTGCAATTATGTAATATGCTAATTGAGAGTTGTCAGATTTGCAGGTTTGCTAAATTAATTAAAACTTGCTAGATATTTCTAAAGATAGGCAACCTGTTGGAAGTTAGTGCGTTGCCGTGCGACTGCCTGTAGAATTGGTTCCGTACGTTACACATGACCTCACCAGCACCGGTAACCGGAGACACCCTTCAGCCGCGATGGCCGTCTACTGCAGTACGCTGGTGAACAGGGGGAATAGCAAGGGCAGGGTCTGTGTGGTCGGCAGCCGCGAAGGCATTGAAGCATCGAGGAAGGACTCTTTATGGCTGCGAAGCTTCGTCGATACGTACGACACATCCCCGTGGCCCCAACTCTGCCTCGATTAGGTGATTGGCAGGTGTCATTGATCGGCGATCCAGTGCAACCTTATAGGTCAGGTCAGAGGGAGTGCTGCGGTCAGGGCTTCAGAGAGGTCAGAGAGGTCGGAGAGGTCGGGGAAAGGTCAGGCGCGGGGATGGACGGTCCAAGGGAACGGTGTGAAGGAGGAGTTTAAATATGAGGCTAATCTGTGTCCTGTATTTATTCTCTGATTTAGAGGGTACTGGGGTACTCTGACACAGAGAGAGGGAGATACACATGGTTTGAGGGGAGAGAGAGTCACAAAGAAAGACAGAAACAGATAAAAAGGGTTAGTGTGTGTGAGTGTGGAGAGAGACAGAAACAAAGAGACAAGAAACGGATACAAAGTGAGACCGAAGTGAGTGAAACAGTGGTAAGAGAGTCAGACAAGGGTGGTAAACACAGGCCAAGAGAAATAGAGACATATCTAGAGAGAGAGAGAGAGAGGTTCAAAGCTGGTTTACAAGGCAATTTCCCCACAATTGGAGTTAGTCATCCATCTCTAATGCTGGTGCCCTGTTCTACAGTCACACAGGGGTATTGATTACACCCACTCTCTTCCTCCGATATGAGCCGCACTTTGCTCAAGTTAAATATCCAGCTTTGTTTTGGAAACTCTTTGGAAACTGGCGGCCATGCCTGAACAGGCTGCAGACACCCAATCTAATCGCGATCCTTTGAACAGAAGCCAGGGCCCTGGAACACAATGAAACCCAATGATGCTAGCTTGGAGTGCTAACTGAGCTAGGTATGCTAGCTTTCTATAACACTAAGATAGCACACGGTTTCTTTTGAGTTGGCACCCAGTTAACGCTATTATAGTTATTGAGATGTTCTTTCTAAGTGCCCTGCCAGCTTGGCTCCCTCACTATGAACAGTGAACCTGTTTACTGCTCAGAACTCACAGTGTCTCCTTCAAGGACGCACGTGTGTGAAGATCGATGCCCACAGTGGAGCCGACCGGGCCAGAGGTCCCCCGGCTGACTTGGTCAGCCGGCGTTCTGACCAAGAGGGCTGTGATCCGCAGCTGGCCGGCGGATCGGACTGTGAATGAAAAGCAGGCGTCTCCTCCTGTGACCTTCCTGCCCTCGTCCATGTTGGGAGCCCCTCCGTGAAGCTCAGTGGACAAAAACACAGCAGCAGCCCGGGTCGATACGCACGCCGCTGGCCTCCGTGAGCCACGGGCCTGCTGATTACAACAGCAATAAAGAACGCAGCCAACACACTCCTGTCTCTCTCTCTCTCTCTCTCTCTTTCTCCTCGTCTCTTCTTCTGTCTGTCTGTCTGCCCTGTCCCCTCTCTGCCCTCTTCATTATGGTCATTATCTATAGTCGTTAACGCTGTTATTTTTCCTTCAGTCTTTCTTTCACCATCAGTCCATCTTGCTGCTTTCTTGTAGGCTCGAGCCATGTATGGAGGGATGTCCCTGGACTAGATCCTGGACTAGAGCCTGGACTAGACCCTGTACTGACCCCAACCCTTCACAGTGGGTGAGATAGTCATGCTTTTCCTTTATTAGGTAGAACACATTTAATCAATAACTGATGGGAGGGCGGAATTGTTCAGTGTGGGGGGGGGGGAGGAGGAGACCAGGAGGAGAAAGAGGAGGAGATGGAGATGGAGGAGGAGGATGAGATGGAGGAGGAGGAGGAGGAGGAGATGGAGGAGGAGGAGGAGGAGGAGGATGAGATGGAGGAGGAGGATGAGATGGAGGAGGAGGAGGAGGAGGAAGATGAGATGGAGGAGGAGGAAGAGGAGGATGAGATGGAGGAGGAGGAAGAGGAGGAGGCCAGCAATCAGACCACCCTTGGTGGTGGTCTCCACCCGGCCTCCGCTTCCTCCTCCCCTCCACGCCAACCGTCTCCTCCTCTTCCTCCGGCTCCTCCTCACCCCGCCTCCTGCTGCTCTCTCTCTCCCTCGTGAAATTACAGGTTAAGACTCAAGGTCAACATCACCATGGATACCAGTGGCCCATTTCGCTGGTTCCATTCCAGACACATACACACACACACACACACACACACACACACACACACACGCTCACTCAGTGTTATTTCCCAGAGAGAGCCCTCCCCCACGCCCCTCCTCCTCCATCACTCACCTTTCTCGTGAGCGTTGGTGTGATACATTTTTTCTGCAAATGGCGCCGCTTTAAACTCTCTATCGGCATCACGCCTGGCCTCCTGGGCCCGGGGGGCCGCGTATCGAGGCCTGACACCGACTCAAGCGAGAAGCTGGGGGGGGGGGGGCGGGGGGGTCTGGAGTAAGAGGCTTACGGCCCCCCTCCTGCCGGGCGTCAGGGACAGGGCTCTCCTTTATCTCCTCCCACTGAGTCAGTGCAGGCAATCATCTGACCAGCCCAGGCTCCGGTGCTTCTGCACACTGCAGCGCACACACACACACACTGAATCAAACACACACACACACACACACACACTGACGCAAACACACACACTGACCAAACACAGTCACACTAACATGAACACACACACACACACACACACACATACACACGCAATCACAACCCATAAGAAAATGCAAACGCGCACACCAGACATGAACATACACACAAGGGGCGGCTTAAAACGCAAACGCACTGCTGACTCTGACATCTTTAATTTCTGTATTTCTACTTTTTCTAGTTTCTGTTTGTTGGGAACACAAGAAGGTAGTGATGGGGGGGGGGGGGGATGTGGAGAGCGGGCTGTCAGAACGCTCACAAAGCTCTGGGATTGGGAGAATTATGTTTTGGACATGGCAGAACTGCATTCTAGGACTTTCTTAGTGCAAAGCCTTATCCTGGCGGCCTGGGTGGCTGTTGTGAACACAGAACAGGCAGGTCTCGGGGGTCAGAGGCAGCCAGGAAGTTGTGTTGGTTGTGATAGTTTTTACTGCACCGCAGTGTTTTACACACCCGGGAGGCCGTGCCCAGCCAGCCTCAGCAAGCACTTTCACTCTCTGGAGTTTGGAGGTGGCGATGATGAGAGAGCCATTCTGTTCGACCCCCTCATCAACACTGAAAGTTCATCGGAGGAGAGTCTTAGGGTTAAAGTGATTTGTGTTTAAGTTAAAATTTAGTCAAGCCTACAAGCTGCTGCTGAACTTTCACATAGGACTGCGCTCCGCGCACCAAACGCTTTAGCATACCGGTCTACAAAACCTCCCCTGAAAAAGGAGGATCTTAGGTTTCGATTGGCATATTTTCCTTTCATGCGCGTTATGTTAAATCACAAATGACTTGAGAAGCTGAAAGCCCTGAACCTGTCCGTTATGCTGAGGCAGATCAACCAGGATGCTAAGTCGTAGCATTTGGACGCGTATTGAAGGTAATGGAATTAATTACATGAAGGGAAATGAACATTTCACAGTTCCATCAGCAGTCCACGGAGGCCACTGACCTCGGCACCTCTTCAGTCTCAGTCTCCTGTAAGTCCAGCCTCATTCCGCTGAAAGGCTTTGGAATTCCATTGCTTTTGTCCTTGAAGCTGGCACCGCATAACGGGGACGTTTGTAGCAGCTATTAGCAAAAAGCTATCATAAAAAGTTGTTATAGCGTGAAAGCAATGCTAATTGCTAAGTGGAGTATGATCATTTTTAACAACTGATAATTTTTACAACCACACACTAAGGCTGTGGTTGTAGTTTTTTTCTCATCCTATTTTATGCGTTGTGTGTGTTGCTATTGCTAACTGTTAGCGCTGTCGCCGGCGGCGGCTAACGGTACCAGCGCCCCCCCGACTGGGTCCCCAGACTGCAGCTCCCCTGGGGGGTTGGCGCAGCCTCATGTTCCCCATAAATCACAGCAACCAGGCTAGCGGTGGCGCGTTAGCGTTTAGCCCCGTAGCATTCAGCCTTGTGCTAGCTGGACCGCGAGGGCCACAAGAAGGAAAGACTTGGCATTACACTAATGTATATTTACTATTTTTGTTCAGTCATTTAGAAAATGCTTTTATCCACAGCAACTTACAGTGCATTTACACAGGTTGTCAAGGAGCAGGGAGGGGATCGGGACAGGCTGTGGGGATCGAACCCAGTACCCTCGGGCCTGGTGTGGAACCCCTGCCTGCTGTGTTCATCCGTGTAGTATTCAGATCGTTAGCGTTAATCGCTAATAGTTACACAAAACATTGTGAGTGAAGAAGAATTGGTTTGTGTTTGTTGGTGGATTTCTTGCAGTATACAGTATATAGTTTACTTAGTTTAAGATGCTGGCTCAACTTGACACCGTGGAGCAGGAGAGGTAATGCAGGAGGTCATGGGAAGCATAAACTGAGGTGGAATAGAAACCAGAGCTAGAGTTTACACATTTTATGAGCCGTTATTGATTACAGCTCATAACAGACTTTCCATCATAGAATCACATTATGGAACCGCTGTGTGTGTGTGTGTGTGCGCGCGTGTGCATGTGTGTGTGTGTGTGCGTGTGTGTGTGTGTGTGTGTGTGTGTGTGTGTGTGTGTGTGTGTGTGTGTGTGTGTGTGTGTGTGTGTGTGTGTGTGTGTGTGTGTGTGTGTCTGTGTGACCATAAATTGGTGACAGTACTGTTTGTCTAAAGCATTGAGGTCATACAGCGTTTCTGGCCACACTGTGTGTGTGTGCACGTAATTGACTGAAAATGATTGAAGGCACTCAGTTTGTCAAAAGCATTGACATCATGCAGAGATTTCTGCTACACTGTGTGTGTGTGTGTGTGTGTGTGTGTGTGTGTGTGTGTGTGTGTGTGTCTCTTTCTCTCTCTCTCTCTCTCTCTGGGGGGGAGGGTCCTACTGTAGGCTGGCTGATTGTGATTTACTATTTCAATGATTCTGTGTGTAATCAAGCAGCCAGGGAGGAGAGCTCTCCTCGACATACTAAGCCCCTGAGTGGTCCTCAGATCCCTGCAGATAAAAGTCAAGTCCAGTTTTCACGGTGCAGCATGGGCTTGATATGGGTTTTAGCTTGAGGTTTTTCAAGTTGGAGACGGGGAGGGTGGTATAAATGTCAGCAAATGACCTTTTAAGAAGTAATTTACTCAGTCCAGAGGGCTGATACAGTGCCTGCCTGTCTGCGGCTACTTCCACACTAAAGAACCCAACCTGGACTCTCCAGCCGGAGGCGGGAGAGACACACAGACCGTGGCGTAAATATGTGCGTTCTGGCGCACGCACCCCAAACATAAATAAAATTATGCTTATGTATTTGTGAAATGAATGGCGAAGTGAACGCAAATGTCACAGCCAGCCTAAGCTGACAAGATACCTGGCTTCACACCAGGCCTTAGACCACCTATAGGAGACTAATCAGTCTGTAATGTATTCCATGGGTGGTGGGTCGGTGGGCTTCCCAGTTGGCATTTAGGCTACGGAGATCCAGAGCCACTTTGGTGGTCTTCTAAGGTAGCCACCAAGATAGGCTAAGATAGGCTAATTCTGTCCAGCTTGTGTTTGGGTTTTCTAGAATGTGCCTCGTTACTTTGGGACAGGAAGACAAACTGCCCTTCCCAGATGAATCCCCAGGGTGCATTTGCGAGCCAGTGCTTGGATGTCACGCTGAAAAGGGCATTTTTGTCATTTCTTTTGTATCCGTCCACAGCGATTTTTCTTTTCCATTTTTTTCCCACCATCTTGGCTGGTTGCATTCCAAGCTTCTCTTTTTTCCAGCTGTATAATCTACTTTTGGTGGTTTGGCGATGGCCGCTGAAAAGGTTCAAGGATAAGGGCAGCTGTAATTCTGTTTTTCTTATTGCCGATGAAATAACCTATAGCACCAATGTTTCCTTTCTATCTAGCCGCCAGAGAATGAACACTCAGACAAAGACAATCAGACAAGTCCATTATTTTCCAAAAAGACATTTGAAAACAAGTCTGGATTGGATTGATCAGAGTGCGTTCGTCGGGTCAATTTGTTGCACTTCCACCGTGTACCTCCGCCCCATTTCCTCTACCGTTGCTCTACTCCTGCTTTTGGAAAAACAGCACCTCAATCAGTTGGATGGATGGATGTTAAAGATGGATTCTGGAAGGTTTTCTGGTCTGTGGTTATCTCGCGGTGTGTTCTGTTTGGACGGCGAGCTGAAAGGCTGTTGAACTCACTGTACTGCGCGGCTCATTAGCGCTGTGCAGCGCATGCTAGCGCGGCAGGCGGGCTAGGCGTGTGCGCGGGCGTTAGCCGCACTCGGCCCGCTGTCCTCGCTCTCGACGACGCCACCTGCTCTGAGTCTGACGTGAGTGGCGACGTTCGACTGAAGCACTCTTCACGTGGAAATGATGTCGCAGGTCGCCGGGCCCCATACTGATGTGTGGCCTACACACTCCAGGGCTTGAAGTGTGCGTGTCCGACCTGCAAAAGGCGAGCGTGTGCTCGGGTGGAAAGTGAGAGGAATGTGATTTAATTTCTCGCACGTTTTTTTGTAGCACTCGTTAACAAGGCAACGCTGGAGAGGGGCTCTGCGCACATCTATTTCATATTCGGCTGTTGCTCTCTGTAAGTGGGCGTGTGTCATGCCTGCTGGTCCGTTTTCAGACCCAGTGGCTGGCTGCTCCTCAGACCTGTGACTGCCTGGTTCACCTCCTGAGTGTGGCGCTGAATTCTGGAATTGACGGGGACATCCCTCTGCTGGTCTGCTGGTCCTTCGCCGGAAGACAAACGATTCAATGTCCCTGCATTTAAAAAAAAAGTACTTCCTTGTGTGACCACGTCATCGACCATGGCCAATCACATGACCGCGGTCACTCCGCGATCTCCATCCCTCCCCTGGCCACTCCATCCCCTGCCACTTGCGGTGTGACTGGTGTGACGGCAGGTCAAAGGGCAGCTGCCCAGCTGACCAGATCAAATCGAATTATGTTTACTGCACCACATTCATGGTTTTTTTTTGAGATGTTTGGATCAAACCTTCAACAAAAGAAAAACAAATATCGATATTCTGTCTGAAGGGAATCTTCTGGTGCGAAGCTTCAAGAGAACATGAGAGCTCATCAGGTTGACTCGTCCATAATGTCCCTGAGCAATGTCCCATTCAATACATCTTTTTACTAATTAGACATAACACCCTTTTCATCAAATACTTCCAAACACAAACTCAAAGGGACGTGAAACCAAATCATTCAGAAAGTGTATTTGCAAATTAGCTTAAAGGTGCTGGAAGTAAGATTTACGGGTTGCCATTTATTTTGTCATTAGTTGGCGACTACTGAATGAAATGTTCTGGGACGGGTTGACTGCACCCGTCTGGTACGATGTTGGACCCTCCCCTGGCTCATTTCTTACCAATCAGCGAGCATCAATAACCTCATTGGTTCAGGGAATCCATCTTGCCTGTCACTCACATGGGTGCACACCCAGCGTTACCATAGCTCCACCACAGGTGTGTGAATGCAACACTTTTTCGATGGAGTTGAAAGTGTTGAGGGAGCAAAGAAGAAGGAATGTAAAGACAGAGAGAGTAGCAGTCGTACCAGAACAGACTCCCTCCCTCTCTGCCTTTACCCACCATTGAGAGGTGTTGCATTCACACACCTCTCATTGACATGCAAGATGGATTCCCTGAACCAATCGGGGAAGAGATGCCCTCGTTGGTCAGTAATGAGCCTGGAGTGGTCTACAATCTAAACGGGCTCACGCAGAGGCAGAAGCAGTCAACTGGAAAACAAGATGTTCTCACAGAGCATTTCACTCACTAACAGCTAAAGGTAAAGCTCACAAATCTTCCCTCCAGCACCTTTTGAGTACCAACGTTAATTCTGTCTATTGGTGGTAAAACGCGTTAGTTATGACCTTCTGACAGATTTGTCTGCATTGTCAAACGGTAGATTAGATCAGAGGACTGTGGTGACGGATGAATTGTCTTCTGCTGGGGCTCACGTTCAGAAGACACACTTACAGGTGCAGGATGGAGATGTCAGCTTCTGTGTAATGAAGATTCCGGGGTTTCCGGGACTTTCTTTGCAGTGAGCGCGCGGGCCAGCAGAGGGCACTGTGGGCCTGGTTCTCAGCCCTGCCCTGCCTGTGTGAGTGGACCAGCAGCCCTGCTGTCTGCCAGAGCAGGAGATTTAAACAAAGGGGGTTAATATCAATCAGTGTGCGCGTAAACACTCTCATAACGCACCAGAGTAATGAAGCAGCCGTGAGTCAGCTCTTTTCTGTGTGTGAGTGTGTGTGTGTGTGTGTGTGTGTGTGTGTGTGTGTGTGTGTGTGTGTGTGTGTGTGTGTGTGTGTGTGTGTGTGTGTGTTATTGCTAGGTATGCTTGTGAGTCTGTGTGTGTGTGTTTTGTGTTGGTGTGTCAGTACGTTGTGTGTACAGTACACGCCCCTGCGCCGTGTGTCGGAGGCACAGAGGAGAGAGGGAACGAGGAGAAAGGGAATGAGGAGAGAGGGAACGAGGCAGAGTTCGGAGTGAGTGTCCGTTCCTCTGCTGGTGTAGAGCTTCACTTCCACACCTCAAGCCAGATCTCAGGGAACCTCCTGACTCAGCGCTTTGAGCTCATTCATTACACTTGGAGGACAACTGTGAGGAACGCATGTCGGGCTGAGAACGTCAGACGGCGAGCTCCCCAGAACGTCGTTATGAGGAGAACCCTCCTCCCCAGAGTTTCTAATCTCATCATTAAATTTCTGTCTTGGCTTGTTTATGGCTTTGTCCTCTCGACCTTTGTTTTCACATATAATTACCGTCATCATTCCTGCTGTCTGAAGATGCTAATAAACTATAAATCATTATAAGAGGAAAAAGGGAAGAGCATTTACTCGAGGGTTTTCGGGAATGGATGGTAGCGCTGTTTCAGTGTCGGTCGTCTGTAATCTGGAATCAAACCCCAAACCAAAGACTCCCCAGTCAGCCGATAGCATGCTAACCTGCTAACCACGCGAAGGCTCTGTGATGTCTTCTCCCGCTAACCCAGCTACCCTAGCCTCACATTATAGGCCAGCTAGCAAGAATCTTAGTATGGCAACTCCGACCCATGCTAAGATCATGCGGCTATAATAAGATGGTAAATATATGCTAAAATGCTATCGCTAATCCGGAAATGAGCGACGGAGAGCGACGACTTCATTGCACGAAGACAAAAATTTCGTATGTAATCACTTAGAGGTCATTAGAAGACATACATTAGACACACACACACTCACACATACACACACACACACACACACACACACACACACACACACACTCGCATACACACACTCACATACACACACTCACTCACATACACACACACACACACACACACACACACACTCGCACGCACACATAGGGCTGTCAAGCCTGCTCCCGGGGCGCGTGCTGTGGGTGTGCTGGAATCAGCCTCGCTCCCTGCTCATCTCGCTCTACATTCAATTACCGTCGCCCACAAATTACTGGAAGAATCTAAGCTAGCATGAGCCGCGCAGCCCACGCATCGCGTTTACTCTCTCTCTCTCTCTCTCTCCTACCCTTCCATCGCTCTCTCTCTCTCTCTCTCTCTCTCTCTCTCTCTCTCCCTCTTGCCCTTCCATCTCTCTCTCTCTCTCTCTCTCTCTCTCTCTCTCTCTCTCTCTCTTCTGCCCTTCCATCTCTCTCTCTCTCCTCCCCTTCCATTTCTCTCTCATCCCCTTCCATCTCTCTCTCTCTCTCTCCTCCCCTTCCAACACTTTCTCTCTCTTGCTCTCCTCCCCATCTCTCTCTCTCTCCCCTCTTCCATCTCTCCCTCTCTCTCCCTCCTCCCCTTCCATCTATCGCTCTCTCTCTTCCCCCCTTCCACCTCTCTCTCCCACCCTTTCTTCTCTCTCCCTCTCTCTCCTAACCTTCTATCTCTCTCTATCTCCTCCCCTTCCATCTCTCTCTCTCTCTCTCTCTCTCTCTCTCTCTCTCTACTTCCTACCCTTTTTCTATATCTTTTTCTTCCCTCCTCCCTTCGGGCACACAGAGTGTTGTTGTTGTTGTGAGTCTGAAAAAGAACTTGCATTGGTTTCTGCTCTCCTACTTTAGATCTGGTCCACATTGGTTTCTGCTCTCCTACTTTAGATCTGGTCCACATTGGTTTCTGCTCCCCTACTTTAGATCTGGTCCACATTGGTTTCTGCCCTCCTACTTTAGATTTGGTCCTCATTGGTTTCTGCTCCCCTGCTTTAGTTGTGGTCCACGTTGGTCAGAGTGTAAATGGAGTAAACACCTCCCACATCGCTAGAGGTTTTTTATACACCAACCGCTGAAATAATTAGATTGGTCTGTCGCATTGCTTGTGTTGCACAAGCACACAGAAATACACACACACACACACACACACACACACACACACACACACACAGACACAGACACACACACACACACACACACACACAGACACACACACACACACACACACACACACACACACACACACACACACGCCAAGTAGTACATTACAAAGAGGCTTGGCGGTGTCTCTCATCTCGGGTTCCTCGCCGTCTCCCCGCGGTGAGAGTGATGGCGACGATGCGTGATGTCATCGCTAGCGGCAGGCGAGGAGGAGCAGTGGTGCGGGATCAGCAGGGGGTTCCGAGTGGCCGTCGGGGGGGGGGGGGGGGTTCTGTGGCTCGACCCCCTGGTGGTGCTCACCACCTCACCCCACCCGCCCCCCCCCCCCCCCCCCGGGAGCAGTCCACGCCGGGGCCGTGACCTGCCTGCTGACCTTAGTGACATGCGTGCTCTCTTTCAAGCCATTCATGTCCAGTCATTCATGTCCACTCATTCATGTCTGGCTGCACAGTCCTGTCAACAGAGCACAGGTCCAAGACGTATAAAAGAGTGTCCTTCGACCGACAACTTGAGAGGTCCTCTCTTAGTTAAAGACGCGGAGCGTGGAGTGTGACATTTAAGAGGGTCTTTCAGCTGGGTGGTCCGCACTTCTAACTGGCCTCACCCCCTGCACTGTTTAACCTCCAGCTGCTCTCTGGCATGTAGCCTGCTAGCTCTGCGCCCCGTGGCTAACGTCCAAGGCTAACACATGTGACACACTGCTTGTAGCTAGCGGCTAACAGTAGAGCCGGTGAGTCAGAGTTCCACACGCCCTCTGGTTGTTTACCAACAAACTTTGAGGGAAAACTCCCCCCCCCCTCCCCCCAGGGATTCTGGGTAGGGTATAAAAATAAGAATGGAAGGTAATTCATCATTAAAGCAATTCCATCTCTGCATAAAGACAAGCCTGCTGGCACCGTGGTGATCAGGATGGGGGATACAGGAGTTCTCCCCCATTTGTCTCCCACTGTTTGGGGACTTGGTTCCAGGTGAGGAGAGGCCATTTCACGAAACAAATTGAGCTTAAATTCAGGCCAAGGCGATGCAAATGTGTCCACACAGCGCAACTATTCTTCACTTGCAAGTTTGTTCAGTCATCACAGCGATTGCTTCTCTGAAACTCAAGTTGAATATATTTCAGAATGTTGAATTAGGAGTATATAACCACTAGTCTCCAAGGGGTTTGCACTGAGTCAAGCCAAAATAGATAGTGTGCAATTTATTTTTTTAGGGGAATTGTTGGGGAGTGGCTATCGTTAAAGCATACTTAACGCGCATTTAATATCAAATAACTGGCAACTGGAGGGTTGCTAGTTTGATCCCCTGGCTCCTCCCAGCATGTGTGAGTGACCCTCGCTGCTCCCCAGAGTGGCTGACCCCACCGTCTCTGGATGGCCGCGGGTTTGAAAAGCACCGTATGAATGCAGTCCATTCACCAGCACAGAAAACACAATCTGAATAGATACAAAAATTAAGTAAGAAGCATAAGCATAAAAGATTGCTCCAAAAATGTATCAATTTCAGCAGTGGTCTGTGAAATAAACCATCGTAATGGAAAACTCTTTTCAAAGTATTATTGCAGTTTTCCCCTGCCTGTGATGACTTCTGCACCACATGTGTTCCGAGTGGTACCTGTTAGCAGGTTGACGAGCTTTAGGGAAGGAAAACATTCTGGCTGGAAGCGAGGTACACACTTAATCTACAGGGGCATCACCAGAATCCCCGCCATCACGCCACAGATCCTCGGAAAATTCTTAATCCAGCTCATAAAAACCGCATTACACGATCACACACCCGCAAATGAGAAGTAATCCCACACTTCTGAACTTGTGGCAACGTGGTGCTACAGGCAGCCTCTCCCGGGGGGCTCGATGTGGGGCTACAGGTAGCCTCTCCCGGGGGGCTCGATGTGGGGCTACAGGTAGCCTCTCCCGGGGGCTCGATGTGGGGCTACAGGCAGCCTCTCCCGGGGGGCTCGATGTGGGGCTACAGGTAGCCTCTCCCGGGGGGCTCGATGTGGGGCTACAGGTAGCCTCTCCCGGGGGGCTCGACGTGGGGCTACAGGTAGCCTCTCCTGGGGGCTCGATGTGGGGCTATAGGTAGCCTCTCCCGGGGGGCTCGATGTGGGGCTACAGGTAGCCTCTCCCGGGGGGCTCGATGTGGGGCTACAGGTAGCCTCTCCCAGAGCTTGCCGCGGGGCTACAGGTAGCCTCTCCTGGGGCTACAGGTAGCCTCACCCGGGGCTCGCCGCGAGGCTACAGGTAGCCTCACCCGGGGCTCGCCGCGGGGGCTACAGGTAGCCTCACCCGGGGCTCGCCGCGGGGGCTACAGGTAGCCTCAGCCAGAGGCTCGAGGCAGGGCTACAGGTAGCCTCTCCCGGGACTCAATGTGGGGCTACCGGTAGCCTCTCCCGGGGCTCTACCTGGGACTACAGGTAGCCTCTCCTGGGGCTCGCCGTGAGGCTTCACGTAGCCTCTGCCAGGGGCTCGCCACAAGGCTACAGGTAGCCTCCTCCGGGGCTCGATGCGGGACTACATCTACTCCTGGGGCTCGCCGTGGGAGATTCTACCCTCCCAAGGCAGCGGCTGCAGACCGGAGGGAAAGTGTGGTGCTGTGGTCTTCATTATGAAGTACAACAAAGACATCCCATTACTTACAATCAATACACAATTATAGCGGGGGCGGGGATCGTGGTGGTGTCCAGCTCATATTTATTGACATTATTTTTCATCTCGGGCAGATCTGAAGCCGTGGCACGGGCGTGGATAGGAGGGGGAGAGAGGCAGGGAGGGAGGGAGGGAGAGAGAGAGAGAGAGAGAGAGAGAGAGAGAGAGAGAGAGAGATCTTCCCACTTCCAGGGGTAGCATAGCGAAGCGGGCGTTGCCTGTGGATGGCGAGACAGAATGGGAGGGAGGGAGTGTTATTGAAACAGGGAGAGGGATGGGAAATGATGCAAATGTTAGATAGCTGCCATTTAATAAATGTGACATTTATTCTTAGAGAAGTGATGAATTGGATTAGATTCAATTAGGTGATCTCAATAAATCCTCTGGGAAATTTCTTTTCAGCAGCGGAAATGGAATCAAGCAAATGATCCAGACTCGCAAAGAGGAAAATGGTTTTGGAGATGGGATCTTTATAGATACCGACTCCTTTATAGTACATATAAACTGTTATTGATAGTTGACTAGTTCAGTTAGTTGATTCTTGTAGTGTATAAAGTAAGTGAAGGGTTACATGTACTGTATCCCAATAGTGATACAGTGGCGAGAGCTTTTCACTATTGATAGTATTGTACAGTGATAGCTGAGAGTGATTTTTCTATTAGTAGGCCTACATACTGTAAAGTCCCCCACTGTCAGTAATGTGTCTGTGTACATTCCAAGTTTAAATGACTAGTGTATAAAGATACGGGCTACTTTAAATAGAGTCTTCATTTTGATTCATGTTCTTATTTTAAATACCTAACAGTCCTGTGTATGTCTATTATGACCATCCCATCTGGGTTTAATAAAGTGCTTCCTTCAACAAAAAGGTCTTCTATGACAATGTTGTGGTTCTGCACTGGGAAGGCCTCTCCCTGTGAAACCAGACACCAATATAGACCTTCTCCCTGTGCAACACCAAACACTGCTGCAAACCAAGCGGCCAAACGAGTCAATGTAGCAGACCACAGACGATAAGATAAGAGAGAACACTCCTCCGCCATCAAACACAAGGTCAGCCGAGGCTGGTGGGGGAGGCACATGTAATTACTGTTGCCTTGTTGAGTTTAAGTCCAATCTGACTCTGTGCTCTTCTCCCCCACGTCGGGCTAATGAACAAGGCATCGGATCTGCCCCATAAGCCCTCCGGTGCTTTTATTGGCAGCTGATGGTGTGAGGTTAAAAAAAAAAAGACCCCAGGGTCTTTTAGGACCCTCACCTCTGTCGCCATTGCCCTATCTCTTCCCCTTTCCGATTGGCTGTGGGTCTAAAAAAAGGGTCCCCTATTGCATTATTGATTGGAATACACTGGGGGTGGGGTTGGTTTCAACACTAGATACCGCTGGTCTGACTGAGGCTTGTGTGTGTCAAGACTCAAACAGTGAGACCGCCTGACTGAGGCTTATGTGTGTCAAGACTCGAACAGTGAGACCGCCTGACCGAGGCTTGTGTGTGTCAAGACTCAGACAGCGAGACCGCCTGACCGAGGCTTGTGTGTGTCAAGACTCGAACAGTGAGACCGCCTGACCGAGGCTTGTGTGTGTCAAGCCTCGAACAGTGAGACCGCCTGACTGAGGCTTGTGTGTGTCAAGACTCGAACAGTGAGACCGCCTGACTGAGGCTTATGTGTGTCAAGACTCGAAACAGTGAGACCGCCTGACTGAGGCTTGTGTGTCAAGACTCGAACAGTGAGACCGCCTGACTGAGGCTTATGTGTGTCAAGACTCGAAACAGTGAGACCGCCTGACTGAGGCTTATGTGTGTCAAGACTCGAAACAGTGAGACCGCCTGACTGAGGCTTGTGTGTCAAGACTCGAACAGTGAGACCGCCGGTCTGACTGAGGCTCTAACAGTGCCAAGGAGATCAGAGAGGCAGCATGCAGGAGGCATTCAATTTGCCAGGGCTGGTTCCAGTCAGACCAGGGGATCATCAACATCAGACAACATCAGAGGTTGAGTTACCTAAATATAAAGCAACCTTTTTTTCGGTGCTGTTGTACATGTGTAAGGAGTGTGGTTGTTGGTGGTGGTGGTGAGGGTGGTGGTGGGGATTTATTTCATTTCCATATTGATAGCTTTTGAAAATAAGAAACTAGGGGGGCTTGGAAACTGATGTTGCAACCCATCTACAGCAGGCACAAGGGGCGGCACTTGAGTGGGCTACAAAAAAAGAAACTTCAACACCTGGTGTGTGATGTCTCATTTACAGCAATGCCACCTGCAGCTTCAGGGTCTAATAGCCCCCCACAAACCCACCTATACCAGCCCAGCAGGTGTCCAAGGCCACCATCTACATCTTTAAGTACAAAAAAACCATGAAGAAACGGTGGAAAAAAAACCCTTTGTTTCAAATAGGGTTTGACATTAAAGCAATTGCTTTTCTTGTAGTCGGCGTGGAGGTAATAATTTGTCTTCCTGTTAGGTGACTAAAGCCTGCTCAAGACAAAAGCAGAGCAGGGACAGCAGGTTGTAACTAGGAGCCAGTGTGACGTGGAGCCGGCGGGGGGAAATGTATGAAACCAGATTACATTATTCTAATGTGGACGGACTAAAGGGTACGGGGCAGGAATAAAAGTGAATTTAGCTGAGTCAGTGTGATGCAGGTGAATGCCAATGAGGCAATGCGAAAGGGTTTTTTTATTTTAATCACATGCAAAGTGGGGGATGGGAACTGAAAAGAAATGGCGATGATGAAAGAGTGAATGAGCACATGTCAGACTGAGCCATTATCAGACATTGGATTCCCATTCCCAGGCTTTCAGTGTTTCAACTGTGAATGGTGAAAGCAGCCCACATTACTTTATCTTTAATTGTTCCACTAGAATTTAAGAGATTAAGTCTTGACGCAGATGTCCGCCATTTTTAGATATATCTAGAGAGAGAGAAACAAGTCTATTCAACTCCATTCTAATATCCAGCTGCGTTATCGACAAACCTACGCGCAACACGTGAACATGTCTTCCTCTTGTTGGACCTTTGTGGTTCTTTGGAACATTACCACAGTGTGAGGTGGGGTTCCCACCAGACTGCCCTCACATCAGCGGGTCTCCTCTGTAAAAGCCCGGTCCCATTCACAGTAAATCAACCCCACTGACTGCTGTTCCCTCCCCGCGCAGCACAAAGAGGAGGCCGCGACCCGACACCAGCAGGGGGGGCCAGGGGTCCCGGTACCCGGTTGACTCGGTCAGAACCGACCACAATTGGACACATGACTTCTCCCCTGTTTGTCCTCGCGGGGCCGTGGGCCGGCGCGCTGGGTGTTCTGCACTGCACGCGGTGTTTTGCACGCGGTGTTCTGCACACGGTGTTCTGCACGCCATGTTCTGCACGCCGTAAAGTGCGTCTCTTTCACTCAAACGAGGGGACCGACAGACCACATCACAGGCTGGGCTGACCTCCAGTGGGGGTCATTTCAGGTTCCTTTGAGGCCCCTCTCCATGGGCGCCAGGTTCTCCGTGGGCGCCCGGTTCCCCTCTCCACGGTACCCGGTTCCCCCCTCTCTCACGTGGAGCCCTGCGTGTCACTTCGAGGTTTAGGTTCATTGTCACACGATATCAACGTTCATCATTTCCGGCAGTGGACTTCATGTAGCTCGGGTCAACTCAACTTTGCACCATAAACATAAATAAATTAAAATAAAAGAATAAACAATAGAGTAATAACAAATCAAATCAAATCAAATAAGAGGCAGAATAGTCAGATAAGTGGCAGAATAAGTGGGTGAGGTAGCTAAGTGGATATGAATAGTGAATAATGGACAATGGATAATAAATAAGTACAAGAGCATAGGGAGATGCTCAGAGAGGTAGACAGTCACGCAGGAAGATAGTGCTTAATAACATCAATAACAACAAGGTGCAGTCAGGAGTTTGGGGTTAGTTGGTTCTAAAACCCAGCGGTCAACCTTTTGGGGGGGGGGGGGGGGGAACAGGCGAGGACGGCCATATTCAGGTGGAGTCCGTATACAGGGAATCACCCGGCAGCACAAAGGGGTCAAAGGTCAAAGGTCAGGAGCCATCTGCTGGTCATGAACTGGTCGTTTCATTTGCGTTGGTAAGTGGTGATGCTAACGCAGGTGTAGCAGCCAGAAGATATTTTTTCGAACCAGAGCAGTTGGTTGTCAGATGGCAAACCACAGAATACACAGCAACCCGACCCTTAAGAAACTGAACAGTTCCACTAGATCAGTGTGACTGGGCGTTAAGCGCTTTGCCCAGTGGTCAGGGGAAGGGGTCCACACTTGCATCTCTGCTCTGTGTTCAGCCATCTCTCTACCCCTCCCTACAGAACGCTGCTGATAATGATGGGCGGTTAGTGTGGGTCGATGCCCGGGGACAGCCCTGGTATTTATTGTGCGCAGCGTGAGTGGACAGAGGTGGATCAATGGGTCAGATCAGTCTCACGCCGTACTGCTCAATAGCCACACTTGAACTGGCCTGGATTGTCTTGGATGAATCTGGTGAAATCCTACCTTTTCGTTTGCTTGTATTCAGTAAGTGGAAGAGTGGCGTGGTGCAGCAGAGGGGCAGGATGTGGTGGAGCGGGGGCAGGAAGTGGTGCAGCAGGGGCAGGAAGTGGTGCAGCAGGGGCAGGATGTGGTGCAGCAGGGGCAGGATGTGGTGCAGTAGGGGCAGGATGTGGTGCAGCAGTAGGGGCAGGATGTGGTGCAGCGGGGGCAGGATGTGGTGCAACAGGGGCAGGAAGTGGTGCAGCGGGGCCAGGATGTGGTCATAGCGGCTGGGGTTGTTCCAGCCGCCAGGTACTGGGTTTGATCTGGATGACAGCCTGCTAGATGTAGACAGTGACAATGATCAACTCTGCTGTGTTTGTGTGCAGGCATGTATATGAATGTTACTTTTTTTTTGCGAATCTGACTGTAGATAAATATTCACATGCTCAAGAGCAAATGTATGCAAGGTCCATGCAGATGTGTGTCCTGCAACAGTCCACAATGCAACACAATGTAAAAGGTAATGAGAAAATCATCACTCCCAATGCTTTTAGGCAGAAAGCTCTTAGGCAGGGTGGAAATAGTGCATGAGAAGGATGATTATAATAATAGTAAGCGGGATGTTGTCACATTGTTGACTGGGGTAAACAAGAGCTATCCCAGAGGCTAACCTTCCCCTACACAGGATCCAGATCCGAAAGCATTCTCACAGCACAGCGAGGACAAGGCAAGAGAGAGCGCTTTTAGATTTAGATGTAAAGTTGCCATCAGTGTCATTAATAACAAATGCTTAAAGGTTATTACTGAATAAGTATTGCATTTCATCATCCTCTCTTGAATGGCAATTGGCCCACCACACTGTGCCTCGAAAAAAAAAAAAAACCTTCGTTATGATAGTCATTACGAACAGAGAGCTGGAAAACAACATCCACAAGGAGACAGACCTTTTTGTAGATTTTGTCATCAAGGTCACAAAGTTATGAAAACCCCCCGCGGCTCACATCACATGCATTTGCAAGGAGATAAAGTGAACAGGAAATCACAGCTCTGCCTGATTCAGTTAATTTACAAGAATTCCTGCCAACAATCTAATTAAAGAACCTTGAGGTATGCATGCATTCCTGTCGACCGTTGGTGTCTCACGCAGAAGACAGCACTGTCGACCATTAGTGCATCATCACACACAGACAGCTCTGTCGACCTTTGGTGTATCATCACACACGGACAGCTGTGTGCATCACCGACACTCCAGCAATAGCCCCCCGAATCAGAGACGCCGTCCACTCAGATCTGTCCATCTGTTAGAGCCGTTTGATAAGGCGGGTCCTGTTCTATTTCAGGGAGCATAAGGAGGGGCCAACTTGCGGGATTAGTGGCCGCTGTGGATGTGGGATACAACCGCGTCGAGCAGGAGTCCCGTGTCTGTGGTCGTTCATGGTGGAGTCACACAATGAACAATGGATGTATTGTGTGTCCACTGACTGGAGTTC
>JAXIVH010000003.1:3672455-3679955 GCA_036785325.1 Urophycis tenuis | reverse complement strand
AGGGGGTCTGGGGGCCTCCCCACCCCCGCTGTGATGTGAGCTGACCTGGCAGGGGTACGAGCAACGTGTGCGTGGCCCGGGGAGAGGGGGGGGGGGGGGGGGGGGAGACAACACGCATGAGATGGCGTTCCTTCTTCCCTTCGCCGTGGATCACGTTCACCGTTTCCTGCTTTGGTCCGACTGTCCTCCCCCGGAGCGTCCGCTTCAGGAGCAGGTGAGGGGCCGGGGTGCCTTGCTCAAGGACGCCCACAGCTAGACCGCAGACGTCGGTGTTCAAACCTTGAACCCCTCTGCTGAGAGTCAAACGCCCCCCCCGGAGCGTCCGCTTCAGGAGCAGGTGAGGGGCCGGGGTGCCGGGGTGCCTTGCTCAAGGACGCCCACAGCTAGACCGCAGACGTCGGTGTTCAAACCTTGAACCCCTCTGCTGAGAGTCAAACGCCCCCCCCCCCAGACCAAACACCACAGACCTGACCACCCTGTACACCTCCACTCCCCTCTCCCCCCCTGTCTTTGCATGATTTATCGGGGCGTCACGGTGACGTGCGCACTTCCAAACAACCACGGGGCTCACACAGGGCGCACTCTCCCCGCCAAGATGGAGGACTCCGCGCTTTAACACCCCGCCATGCTGATCAAAGCGTGGCTCCTCCGGTATTCCCTCTGCACGAGGCCTGGCAAGGAGGCTTGTTTTCCTGCTTTCATCTCTCTATTAATCCCCTCCTCCACCACCAGCGCCACCACCACCACCTCCACCACCACCTCCACCACCACCTCCACCACCACCTCCACCACCACCTCCACCAACCCCGACACCTCCTCTCGAAGCCAACTCTCTGCTCTCTCACTGGTGGATCAAACACAGCAGGTGGGGTGGGGGGGGAAAGGGGAATCACAGCCTTTGATTGGATCACAGCGCTATCGATCGCATGTATAAAGCTGTTGCCATGGTGATCATTTCAATTGTTCACACCTTTTTCTAACCCCACACGCCTTCTTTATCACAACCTAAACCCGGTGGTGGTATCGCTGGTTTCCTCTTTGTTGTGAACGCAGAATGAGTGACAGTGTTGTACGTTACATAAAGAAGACCTCCTGTATTTACTTTCGTTGACAACATTAACAACGCTAATTGTTGCACCAGTGATGCAGAAAAAACCCCGCGCTCTTATTTTTAGAGTGTAGCCCGGCAGTGTGTGGAATGACTCCGCGAATCACCTTCAGGGGGTGGGAGGACCCCTCAGCATGCTCTTCAGCCTCACCTTTTCCTCAGGACCCCCGAGCCGGGCAGTACACTATAGCCGGGCTCCGTAGGGAGGTGGGCTTGGTGCCGGGGAGCCCGAGGGCAGAACGTGAACCTGCGGCCCCGTTCCCTTCTCTCCTTCAAACCGCTTTCACGGTTCTTTTTTACGGGGGTGTTGTGAGGAGTTAGTTCACTTTCACAGATTTAAACTGAGACGTTCAGAAACATGCCTGGCAATATCGCATGTTCCAAACCAGCATGTTTGGATCAATATAAAACCGCATGTTTGGATCATTAAAAAACCCCAATCAAAGCGTACATAAATGAGAATTTGTACACTCAGCTGTTCTGAAGAGTGACCCTCAGCTAGAACCAGAGAGGACAGCGATGCAACCATCTATCTATCGCTCTCTGTCTCTGTCTCTCTTTCTCTCTTTCTCTCTCTCTCTCTCTCTCTCTCTCTCTCTCTCCGCTCTCCGTCTCTCTCTCTCTCTCTCTCTCTCTCTCTCTCTCTCTCTCTCTCTCCCGCTCTCCGTCTCTCTCTCTCTCCCTCTCTCTCGTTAGGGTTCTTGTTTGGTGGCAGCAGGCCTCATGTTCTCCGCGGGTTCCTCTGTTCCTCCTTTATTTGCCCTTGGGTTCCACTGTCACTTAATCTCCACAGCAGCACTACAGTCATAAACACACCGACACATCGCATGTTTCCTTCAGCACACGGAGGTTCACGAAGGCAGCGTTACAGTCATCATCCCCCTGCAGGGGGCCGCGCTGTCTGTCAGCAATCGAGGGAAACATCTCAGAAGTTCTCCTCCCTCATTGTGGTCATGTGCCGGTGGCCGTGTCTGAGATGAGGAACAGTTAAGATTCCGCATTACGACGTCGTGTAACTTTAGTCACCGAGAGGGGTGAGGGGGTGAGAGAGAGGGGGGAGAGAGAAGGGGGGGAGGGGGGAGAGAGGGGGGGCGGGAGGGAGAGAGATGGAGAGAAAGGGAGAGGGACGGAGGGAGAGGGAGGGAGGAAGAGAGAGGGGGGGAGTGAGAGAGAGAGAGAGAGAGAGAGAGAGAGGAGAGAGAGAGAGAGAGAGAGAGAGAGAGAGAGAGAGAGAGAGAGAGAGAGAGAGAGAAGAGAGAGAAGAGAGAGAGAGAGAGGAGGAGAGAGGGAGAGAGAGAGAGAGAGAGAGAGAGAGAAAGAGAGAGTCCACGGAGTGTTCCACAAATCACCCACTTATCTCCTCCACATGAAAGACTGCCCTCCGCTTGGTAAACACAATTATGCATCCGAACACACACACACACACACACACACACACACACACACACACATACACACACACGCACACACACGCTGTACTCTGACAGAATGATTCAACAGCGAATCTTCTTCATCTCCACGTCCCATCAGGGGAGGCGCCGTGTGTGTAACAGCCGCCGCCGCCATCAGGCCCTCGATCGCCCCACGTGGGCCCTCGCTCGCCCCGCGGTCGCCCTCGCTCACCCCCCCGTGGGCCCTTGCTTGCTCGCCCATTATTTTTTGTTTTCTTGGAGTAAGGGCCCATGCGGGCGAGAGAGAGAGAGAGGGGGAGAGAGAGAACGAGCAGTCTCTATGATCTATCGCTTTCATGACAAGGACCATATAGATATTGTGTTGTGGAAAATAAATGCGCGCACAATATACAGCATATCAAGAAATATGGAGAGGCTTTCCTGTAAATATTTGCGCGGCGTACACACGATTTATTTCAGTATCTAGGGGTAGTGACAGCCCCTGTTGTATATTCATCCCCTTAGCTGATACCGTCCCACGCGTGTTGTACTGCAGTGAAGGATGTTTGTCTGACCATGTCTCACTCTTCCCGGTGTATCAAGACGCATCCGCTTGATTGATGGATAGAATGAATGAGTGGCTTGACTGACAGGCCGACTGGCCGACTCATTGATTAATAGATTAAGCGGTCGTTTACCCTAATTGATTGATTGGATTATTCAACAGTTGTTCACATTATATTATCCATTATCCTCGGACTCCATGGATCATGCATGACTGACCGACTCACTGACTGGATTTGGTTGATAATAGATAATAGATAATAACTAGATCATACCAAATTGAATGCAATCCCTCATGGACCACGACCTGCTCTCATCGCCATGGTTTCCCCAGATGGCCGTCTCCGGATGAGAGAGGGGAGGTGTCTTCCTCCTCGCTGGGAGCGAGTCTGTCTCGGAGGAGCGGTGTTGGTGTTTGGTGATTCAGTGAGCAGAACATGTCCTGGCTGGAGGGGACTGCTTCACGCCGAGAGAGTGACACGTCTCTTCAGAACAACAACAACAAGGTCAATCAGCCCAAACCCTTCAAAGTGATGGTGAACAAGTTCCGTACGTACCGCGGCGTGGAGCCTGGACCTAAGTCTGCGCTGCATCCACACGGAGTACGATGACACCTTAGAGATAGAAGCAATTAAAACCGCAACATCGATATTCTCATTTGAAATCAAGGCACAACTTCTCGACGCGAGAACTTCAGACAAGCAAAACCGTTATATTAAAGTGAACGATAAATAATAAAGAGATGACTCAAGGAAGAAAAGCACAAACAATCTTAAGATTTATTTCGGTGAATAGCATTTTTTTTTTGGTAACTTTCCTCCTATTGAAGGAGGAGGATTGCTGAGGCTGCTGAGATGATCGGTTCCTCGGCTCAATCGTTTCATTGTTTGTGAAACAATGTCGTGTGTCGAGCTGTAAACCACCCATGTTGTTCCCTCTCGTGGTGGTGCGCATCTGCAGCCGGGCAGCGAGTGATCCATTGACATCTATTATATTCCAAAGCAGTGTTCATCAGCTCCCGTCGCTGCGTCTCTGTTTAGTCCAACACCGGTTGGCCCGTGCAAACTGCCCTGGCCTCTTTCCCTTAGTGCCCACGAATGAACAAATCCGCTTCCACTTTGATCAGAACTCTTCACTGCGGGCCTCCCAGGCCAAGTCCACAGCGGTGGAGCGTAAACACAGAATTTGAAACTGGTCTGTTGGTTTGCGGGCGCCATTAGAGGAAACCACCTAGCAGGGCGGTTCATATGCGCGTACTTGTGTTGGACTAGACAAAAGACAGCAGCTGTTGGAGTAACACTTTGTCTGGAACAGAAGAACGTGAACGGACGGCCGACTGCCTAGTTTCAGAGCACACTGCACCCTCGGGTGGGGGAGGCTGGGGGAGGGGGGCTGATTTTTCATCTGGACAATGTCAACAATGACCTGGGGTCTTAGCAAACCTGCCAGATCTCTTGAGAAAGAGATTTGAGAGAGAGGCAGTCCTGCATTGGGAGAATCCAGGACTCTGCCTCTCTCTCTCTCTCTATCTTTATATCTTGTTGTCTCTCTCTCTCTCTCATGCTCACTTGGTCTCTTTCTCTCTCTCTGTCTCTCTCTCCTCTCTCTCTCTCTCTCTCTCTCTCTCTCTCTCTCTCTCTCTCTCTCTCTCTCAACCTCTCTCACCCTCTTGCTCTCACACTGTCTCTCAACTCTTTGCTCTTTATCTCACCTCGGTCTTCACAGCCCCCGCGCCCCGCCTCCCCTGGCCTGCCGTACCCCTCCCTCCCAGGGGGCTACGGGGGGGGGGGCTCAGTGTGTGTGAGAGTCTGCCCGGCTGGAGGCCTCCATCTGTGTTAACTTTGTCCACGATCTGCTGTTGATTGGAATCAGGTGCTGCCGGAAAATCAACGAGTCAGCTGCACTTCCCAACCTGGAGATTTAATGTGCTCCGTACCTCTATTGATCTCAGCCGCCTCACCCATCCCTCACTCTCCTCTGCCGTCTGTCTCTCGCTCGTGTTCTCTCTCTGTCTCCCCTTCCGTGTCGCAGTTGGGGTAATGTGTAGCTCCTTTGGTAGAGCAAGGCACTGACACTGCAGGGGTTAGGGGTTCAAGTTCCGAAAAGCCAACCATGCTAGGAATGTATGATGTATGCCCTTGCAGCATTGCAATGGAAAAGCCATGTCTTCAATGGAATATATATATATATGTATTTATGTACTGCCACTCCACTACTTTCCATGAATGTACATATTTGCCCAAATCGGTAGTCGGAGCCAAACACAGCGGCAGTGACTGTTGATAAATCATAGTTCATAAATCACTCTGACCCTGGTGGCTCTTGGTGGGAGGTGGGAGGTGGTCTATATATAGGTCAGGGACCTGTGGGCGGGGCTAACGCTGGGTCCCTCTAAAGGCTTGTGGGAAGTCTGTGTCAGTGTGAACTCACTTACCCATCAGTCAATGTGTCACACAGGAGTACTCACACCCTGACACACATGTACGTATTTTGTAGACACCTGTTTATAGGTGACAGTTTGCTAGCCTGCCTGCTAGTGCTAAGCCCGAAGGTGAGAATATTCGCATTCGAGTTTTTGTTATGATCTTTTAATGCCAATTGCATATTTGCGAACCGCAGGTAGAAAGTTGGGTTGGGTAACATTGATTCGAATATCCCACTGATAGCCCGGGGTTAAAATAAAAGATATATGAAGTGCATGAGACATCCATTAAACTAACTGTAATAATAATAGTATTTACTCCCACTGCTCTGTGGGCAGCCATATAAATAAGAGGTTGGGGCAAGTGGGGGTTTAATGGTTTTAGAAGGGTTTTAATAACGATTTAGAAGCTATTTCATTGTTTAAAACAAGGCCAAAAGACATCAGAAATCTCCACGACTAATAATATTGGGCTGGTTATTTCGTGAACATGAATGGACGGTAGCCCTGTTTGGTGCTTTATCAGCGTCCATCATGATGGCGGCCGTGTGGTTCCTATTCAGACCATTGGCTCTCGTCTGCCGTGCCGTCTCATCAACGCTTTGACAATATTCAGACCACCTCTTCGCTTTGTGGTAATTGGAAGTCGGCCTACTCTCATCATACGAGTTGAATTTTTTTTTCTCGCAGAATCTTCATTCTTTCAGAAAATGAACGCATATTCGAAGCACGGACAGATGTATCGGGCCGGCCCACCTGCGCGCTTCATGCTTTATGTAGACGTTGCGCTGTAAACACCTGCAGTAACATCTGCATCTATTAATCATGCAGCATATGTAGGGATTCCAAAGTTTACGTTTTATCCAGAAGCATGTCTTAATGCGTGTTAGAGAGTGCCTGCCGTGACGACGACAGACCCGCTGAAACACTGACAGAACGGCGCTAACGCGACGTGGCTGCGGTCCAGTCGACCACAGCCACACAACTGAACGGGTCTCACTCTGCTGACGGCTGTAGGGCTGTAGGGATGGCCTGCGTGATCGAAAGAGATGGATTATGCACAGCTATGTTTCAACAGACTTTATGACACTCTGGGTCCCAGAGGCAGAGAGACGCGAGAGACAGGTAGACAGAGAGACAGGGAGACAGAGAGACAGAGTCTCCACGGTCAACCAAGGGCTTGAAATGCCCGGGAATCCTCTCTGGGGGATTCGTCAAAATTAGGGAGTCATCCTCCTCTTCTCCCAGGGTGGGGCTAGGACAGAGAGAGAGAGAGAGAGAGAGAGAGAGAGAGAGAGAGAGAGAGAGAGAGAGAGAGAGAGAGAGAAGAGAGAGAGAGAGAGAGAGAGAGAGAGAGAGAGAGAGAGAGAGAGAGAGAGAGAGAGAGGAGAGGAGGAGAGAGAGAGAGAGAGAGAGAGAGAGGAATGTTGTGTGTGTGTGTGTGTATTCTGCTGATGTAAGACAGCGTCAGCATTTCAGCTTTTTATTATTTCCTTTTTTTTTGGGGGGGGGGGGGCGAGAGAGAGAGAGAGAGAGAGAGAGAGAGAGAGAGAGAGGAGAGAGAGAGAGGAGAGGAGAGAGGAGAGGAGAGAGGAGAGAGAGAGAGAGAGAGAGGGGGTCTATCGGTGGGGGGGCTCCTCTTCTGTTTCTATTAATCCCAGCAGACTGCTGAGGCTCAGGGACAGGTACATATGTCACACTGACCAGAGAGATATAGAGACACAAAGAGGGAGAAATAGATTTGGGAGGAAATGGGAGGTGTGTATATACTGTATTTTTATAGAGAGAGACAGAGCGATGGGTACATAATGAGGGAGAAAGGAGAAGAAAATATAGAGAGAGGGTGAGATGGATAGGTATATATAGAGACAGGAGATGAGAGAGGAAGAGAGAGAGAGCAAATGCAAGAGACAGGAGATGAGAGAGAGAGAGAGAGACAGAGGCAGAGTAACACTATTGGTGACACCAGATTTCATTTATAATGGATAGCATCGGCTGAGCTTGTCCTGTAACCT
>JAXIVH010000003.1:3646942-3664442 GCA_036785325.1 Urophycis tenuis | reverse complement strand
GTATAAGGTCAGCCAGTATGTCGGCTTTTCACATCAGAACTCGAGATAACACAGTGTTCTGTGTGAAAAGTGAAATGTATTTCAGCATTAAAATGTACTTACTACTTACTTACACTTATTCATTTGAGGCTGTATTATATCATATTCTAAATTACCCGACTGACCCTAATAGCAGTTAATTAGTCAACGCTCCACAGGACTGTTGTGTGTACCTGCTCTGGATTTGCTGATGCTACTAATAAAGGTATTTCCAATAAAAACACAAGAAAACTGTTTGGTGCTACTATCCAACCAACACTCAGGAGGACTTATGCTTCAGCATCGTTCACACTCTGCAGTTAGTTTGCCAATCAAGCTAACTGCAGAGTTAGCTTGATTAGCAAGCTAGCCTGAAATCATGTTTCAACTGAAACACTGAGCGTGATTGTTTTCTTGGAATTCACGTTTTTCAACTAGATATACATTGTGACGATTTAAATGAACTTGCTGGAGGCCTGCATTACCTCAAATAAAGAGGAGGAACACTTCCATAAATATATAGCGAACTATAATTAAACTGAAGTGGAGAGTAGCTTGTTGATTGATTTCAGTCAATTTTGAGCACCCACCTTTAGCCGAAACAAATTGTTTCAGGTGTGAACATAAATCTTGGATATCTAACTCGCTACGGACTAAAGACGGCACGCTGTTGTTAAAATACGACAGGTCATACAAACATTGTCCTGGAGATGGATGCGTCTCCCTCTGTTTGTTTATGGGGGCTATTAATCATTTATCCCCCATTGTTCCAATCAGCTCATTTACATTGTCGGTGTTTTGACAGTCAAGTGGATTACGGTGGTTGCTCTCATCCACAGAGGAATACAGTGACTCAGCACATGCCGTGGCCTGGTTCCACCACAAACATGGATGTCACCTGGTACCCCTACTACTCAAAGGCCCTGTTTTCTTCACACTGTACAGCCAGATTATTTCTCATTCTACAGGCCCTTATCCTAGGCCCTTATCCTGACACCAGAGTTCTCGTTGTGGCTCAGGTAGTTTGGGCCTCAGTACAACATGCCTTAGGCTACAGTATGGTCCTGCCTCACTAACCACGAGTAAACACACATCCCTATGTGACTGACCTGGAAAATCACAAGCTGCCTCACTGTGTCTGCAAAAGTGTGTCAGCGTACATGTGATGGCTGCCTTCTTCGACTCAAACCAGCGCCATCGCGAGCTAAATCTCACCTCAAACAATCCAACTTCACTTTCTTTGGTTTGCCTTTTCCGATGACATCACACCAACGCTTTCCAACCTGACAGGGCGATGCAGCTGGAGGGGTCTTGAATCACACTGAAGGGCTTGCTGTGTGTGTTCCCCTCTCCTATTACGGTGCGCCATCATAGGGGCTAGTTGGCTCTCTGGGAGACCGGGCTCTGAGCATCTCCTGGTCTCTGAGTGTCTCCCGGTCTCCTGGTCTCCGAGTGTGTCCCAGCATCTCACGGTCACTGAGTGTCTTCTGGTATCTGAGTGTCTCCTGGTCTCTGAGTGTCTTCTGGTCTCTGAGAGTCTCCTAGGCTCTGAGTGTGTCCTGTTCTCTAAGCTTCTCCTGGACTCTGAGCTTCTCCTTGTCTCTGAGCGTCTTCTGGTCTCTGAGCTTCTCCCGGTCACTGAGTGTCTTCTGGTCTCTGAGTGTCTCCTGGTCTCCTGGTCTCTGAGTGTCTCCTGCTCTCTGAGCGTCTTCTGGTCTCTGAGCGTCTCCTGGTCTCGATGCGTCCGCGTGACAGGAAATGGAAGGCGCCCCGTTGAGAGACACGCGCCTCATGTTGACTACTGTAGTCCTTCGTTGACTTGAATATATTGAATATGTTACTGTGTCACAAAAAAAACCAAGAACATGAATATTGTAGCGTGTTTCCTTGCAACACACTGCCCCGAAGACAAGCTAGCTTAGCCGCTGCCACACGTCAGCCCTGGGTTCTGTAGGTTCTGTCGTGGTACGTTGACTTGAATACATTACTGTGTCCCGAAACGTTGCTAACACACATGAATATTGCAACGTTTTTGGGGGCAACAAGCACACACATTGCCCTGAAGACAAGCTAGTGTAGTCACAGTCATGTGTCAACCCGAAAGCTATATGTTCTGTCGCGTGTATGTGTGTGTGTCTGTTTTGTGTACGCTTTGTGCATGTAGACTTGTATACATTCCATGTATGAGTCTGGTGGGATGACAACTACTTTCTCTTAGTGAAACAGGGTAATAGCAGTCACGGTGACTCATCATTGTCAGCCAATCAGAAACAGCACAACATTAACCTGTGGTGGGTAAGGCCAGTGGGATATGAGTGATGAGTATTCCTGGTTTCTATTAATAAACCCAGCATTTATGTTCACTTCTATATGGCTGACACCCAATTAATGCACTGAGCTGTCACATACTTCCTTGCAGTGTGTGTGTGTGTGTGTGTGTGTGTGTGTGGTATGTATGTTAGAGTGTGCGCGTGTGTGGTATGTTAGAATGTGCGCCTGTGTATATGAATGTGTGTTTATGTGTGTGCGTGTGTTCTCGGGGCTGGAGATGTGGGTTGGTGGGTCGACAGCAGGGCTTGGCAGCCTACAGAAGTAGCAGGGGCACTTGTAAGAACAGAAGGTGTGTCAGGAATCAGGGCTGGCTCTGTCCATCATCCACCGCTAGCTGCTACCTGCTGTTGAACCAATACTCACCGGACACGCAAAGCCCACTCCCTGACTCTCTCTGACTCTCTGAGATGATGATAATGTAGAGGGGGGGGGGGAAGGGGGGAGGGGGAGAGAGAGAGAGAGGAGGAGGAGAGGGAGAGAAGGACACAAAGATGGAGATAAAAACAGAGAGATAGACACATCCGTACAGAAGGTGCCCAAGATAACGAGTGAGAGACACATGGACAACAGTAGCCAGAGATGGACAGGATGTACACAGAAAGACAGAGAGGTTAGAGAGAAAGACAGACCGAAAAAGGAGAGATTGAGTGACCGAGTAGATAGACTGACAGAGAGAGAGCGAGAATACGCTCAGAGCTGGTCCTGGCGTATGTTGTGGGATCTGAGAGAAGCTGGTTTGGTGTTCAGATGTTTGGAGGCACACTTACGTCACGGTGATAGAAGACGTAGAGCGGTCCAGACAGGACACTCCCTGTCAAATGAATAAGGATTACTCTGGGTGATGACAGACTGGAGCTGCCTGTTTGGGCCAGGAATTCTGCATTTCCTCCAGTAAGGGGAGGGGGAGGGGGTACTAGCTAGCTGGAAATATCAACTTTTGTATGATTGACTGAACGTAAACGGAGATGCCAGAGGTTAAACTGTGGAGCTCTTCTCTTTCATCTTATAACTGTTGCTATCGACGCTCGGCGTATCAATATCGTTTAGACGCCTTTTCAGCAAAGCAATTAGCTTCCCCTGGCCGAGCCCCATGGAGACGCCCTTTATGTGATTGCGTATTGCACACACGGAGCGGCCTTGTGAGCCGCCGATGCTAACGCAAGCCGCTGTCCCACCTTATCTGTTTCACCTTTGTAATCATCAATCCCAGTAGGCTTAATATCAAGATGTCTGTTTCCATAGCTACAAAGGCTTTTTCCGTCCTTTTTTCGCAATCTTGTTTTTTAATGAATATGGAAGCGAGGCAGATGTGTTTTCCCCTCGTAGCAACCTGCCGTCTTTGTTTTACTGTCTATAGAAATATATATGTGAGGGTCTTTTCAAGGAGGCCTCAATGTGACAACTTTCAGTGTTTCATCACTCCACCTCCCGGTGGTGGAAACTTTCTTCCTCGCTAGAGGAAGGCTTTCTTTTTTGAAAACAATCCTTCACTCTCTGTCCTCCGAGGGTCCTCAAACGCAACGCGTAGGTCAGGCCAGCGGTCCTCGTCTCCGGACCACCGAGAGGTCTGTGATTTTTTTTTTCATTCCGGAGAGTAAATGCATCTTCAAAGACATTAGGAGAATAACGAGATGACTGCAGTACGGCGGGAAGGGGCTTTTCTGTCGACATCTGTCTTAAGATGACACTCTGCCCACCCTTCTCACCTTTCTAGAGGATTAAAGACTAATCTTGGACCCACAGTCCGACTGTGTGTCTGTAGCAGGGGTTCTTTTATGCCAGTTTTTCTATGGTGGCCTTTCTGCACGGTGTTGATGTGAAACCTCTACGGCAGACACTGTTTCTGTCGTCCTCGAGGAACTCTTAGCTTGTCTTCCCACTGGTGAAACGTTTGGCACTGGTCGAATGTGTGCTTGCTGTTAGCCAACTACCCACTTGCTGATCCCTGCAATGTGATTGGTCGAAATACATATTTACAAAAAAGAAAGTGAAACACTTTGTTCACCCAGATTTTAGCTCATCTGTTATCAGACTCTAGATTAATACTCCAAAGTCTGATAGGGCCTGGAGACTATTTAGAAAGTAAGCCATTAGTCAAAATTGCCTGTTCCTGATTGGCTGATAGTCCTGATGAGTCCCGGTGTTTCCTTCATGAGAGCCAATAGAAATAGGCAGCGTTTGCACTAAGCTCTCATTGTTGAGAACCGTATGCAGTATGATGTGTGTGTTTACTTTTTTATTGAGCGCTGAATAAAAGTTGGATGAAAGCCCCACCCGCTGCTGGTGTGAGGTAGTGAGACATTCTCTTTAGGCCTTTGAGCAAAGAAAATAACCTGGAAACTTTTTTACAGCAGGAATGTTTAATGGGATGGCCTCCGGGGTGAGCTGTCATGTGAAGAGGATTTAGAAAAGGAATATTCAACCAGTAGTTGATCTGCGCAAAGTACTGCACTAAAAGAGTAAGCAGTCAGGTCCAGCCCCCTGCGGAAAAAGTAGATGGTTTTAACAAAAAAAAAGGAGGTTCATGTAATGACATGGAGGGATGATGAGATAAATAATGAATGAGTGATCTTTTCAACTCTCCAAACTCATTTGCATTTGCATGTATTCGCCCCTCAGGAGACCATGGTCACTTTGTGTCTCTTAGGCTGGTCCACTGGGATGTCCCATGACATACTTCAAACCACATTAAACCACACAAACAGTGGTAAAAGATCAAAGATCAAACATCTTGTACCAAGATTAAAGATCCTGTCAAAGTTACAGGTCCTGTTTTTCAGAGGCTGATGTTGTGCCATTGGAGATATATTCATGTGTGATCAAATGGATGCTCAGAAGGGCTCTGCCGGCCTTTGACACTTCCTTCGATTGGAAAACAAAACGTTCTGTTAAATGTTGAAATTGGCTGGTGGAGTTGATAGCTGAACCGACGGCTAGAGAACGTTCAGCTGATGGCTCTGTGGTTAACTCTGGAGAACGTAAGCAGCCTACATAACTCTGGAGAACACGAGCAGTCTACGTAACTCTGGGGAACGTAAGCGGTCCACGTAACTCTGGAGAACATGAGCGGTCTACGTAACTCTGGATTAGTGGAGGCATTAAAACATCCATGCCATGTGTGTGTATGTGGCTCAGTGCCCCTCTCCTTTTTCTTGATGTTTCGGGTTCTATTGGCGAGGAGGAACGGAAAAATAAAAAGCTGAACATCACACGGCTATTTCTAGCGACATCAGTTTCAGGAAACCAAGCCATGGGGCACAGCCATGCAAGGCAGATGCTGTGGCTCCTTTGTCTAGACACTAAAGGTCAGTTTTAAATATGCATTTGGTTTCTTGTGTGCGGATTGGATGTGCATTAACATCACATTAACTCAGGCAAACACAAACAGTCCACTAGATACACTGGAAAGAATCAAATTCAAATCTAATCAAATCTATTTAATATTCTATTTCATCATAATGTCATAATGTTCGGTAGTTAAAAGTCCTTTCTGGCATGATTTTGGGGACAAAAAAATGCAGGACAGTGAGATGGCTTGTAGAGGTGTTTTACTCTCTTATGAAAGGTTTTGGGTTCAATCCCTGATGTCCACGGCCTACCTCTAGCTAGACCTAGTACACCTGCTGCTTCACATGTATCTGCCTGGCTCTCCTGACATATCTCAATTCAATGTAGGTTACAATGAAGATACAAATTCTGTCTAAAAAATATATTTTCTATATTTTTTCATATCAAAGTATTTGGGAATGAACTGTTAAAGCCAATAAAGGCTGGTACATTATTATTTATAAAACCGTAGTTATATATATATAGTGAGTACTAATCAAAGGTGTGTGTATAGTGCTGGAGGTCCAGCCCCTCTCACTGGGTCACCACAGCCGTGCTCCACCAGCAGGAAATGTCAAGAGAAGCTTGTCCAATTAAAGAGCCTACTGCTTCATTTGTTCACCATCATCCCTGCCATTGGCTGCTATTAAAGCCAGACAAATTGCATTTAGTCCTTTCTTGATTTCTTCTATTCTTCCTTCCCCTTCCCGTTGCCTTTGCTCTTTCTCTATTCTCTCTCACTCTCTCTCCCTCTATTCTCTCCCCCTCCCTCTCTCCCTCCCCTTGCTCTCTCCTTCGTTCTCTCTCTCTCCAGCTACCCCTCATCTACACTTCTCTCTCTCCTCTCTCTCTCTCTTTCTCTCTCTCTCTCTCACACTCTCTCTCTCTCTCTCTCCGACACATTCACTCTCTCCCCTCCTTTCGTTGTCTCTCATTATTTCAAATGAATTGAAGAGTGTGCACAGAATATTTGAATATATTGAATAGCTTATTTAAAAACATTTCCAAACGTGATTATCCCGATCATTAGGCGATCCAACAGGGACTGGATGTGGCCGTTTTCACTTGTGTGTGTGTGTGTGTGTGTGTGCGCGCGCGCTATGTGAAGGTCAGCTTGCAGAAATTAAGAAACTGTGTCGTCATTTTTTTTCATTCGGGGTTCATTCCATTTTATCTTCCAATGGTGCTTTGGTGATTAATTTAGCATGCTCCCGGAAACTCAACCAATCAGTCAGCCACTGACGCCTGCCTGCCGACCAATCCATCCAAAAACCTACCTGGCTAGAACGCTAGCTACCTTGCTAAATAGCTAACTACCTACCAGCCTACCAGCCTGCCTGCCTGCCTGCCCTACCTACCTACCTACCTACCTACCTACCTACCTACCTACCTAGCTCCCTCCCTCCCTACCTACCTACCTACCTATCTTCCTACCTATGAGACCTCCCCCTACCAGCCTATCCAAACACCTAACACACAACAACCTCCGTTAATAACAAGCCACTGAAAAAAAAAAAATGCAATTCAGAGAACAGAAGGGAGAACACGGAGGTAACAAACGATGAGATTCACGGTTAATTAACAACGTTATTTTTTGAACCAACAGTGTTTGTGAACATTCTAACCAGCGTTAATGAAACACCTCACAGGTTGGCGCCACATGCAGCCGTTCTCCCCCCCGGGGGATGCTCCAAGACCCGGCGGTCCAAGGGGAGCCCTGGTTTACCCAGAACCCACTCCTCCCATGAGGCTCCATGATGGAACTGACTCGCCATCGCTATGCAACCGCTCACTCTGCATGCTCACTGACTTAGCATAGACTTAGCATCCCGCTCACACCATGCACCACATCTCCGGCAGCAGAAGAATGGACTTGTGGGACACGCTGGCTGCATGAGAGGTTCTGCGGACTGTCTGACCCTTCCCGACTGAACTCGTTGCATCACGCTCAGCAGTGTTACGTTACGGCATGAAATAGCATGAGCCAAATGTGATTTGGTCTGGGTTTTTAGATCTGCTGTGTTGATACCGTGAGGACGTGTGCGTGTCGTGTTGCGGATGCAGAACATCTCAGTTTTCACAGTCCTGTTTTTACAGAAGTATGTGGCTCCTGTTTCAAACAAATTTTTTCAATGAAATACCAAATCTTATATCCACCATTTTGTTTTGTTTTGTATAGTAGTGATTGCTTACACTCATTCCAATATCACATGTTGGCTACGTGTGAGCATATTGTTGCTTAGAAACTGATAGATAGGTGTTATACTATAACACTCACAACACATGTGAACCACATGTGTTGTTAGCCAACAAAACAAAAAGAAACAGATAGAAATAACATTTTTAAATTAATTATAAAATCTTTGTGATTATGGAAATGGCGTTTTTTTTTTAAAGAAGTATCTAAATCAGAGTGATGAGTGTGCAGTGAATGCTTTATTCTTCAGGAGTTCCCCATGAGTCACATCAGAAGGAAAGCATATGGAAATGTGGGAGAAAATGTATGCAGAGGTGATATACAGGCAGATGTTTGTTATATATTTCTGTTTGATTTCTCTGCTGGAGATTAATCTAGTTGCAACCGAGCTCAGAGAAGCAGAATCGTAAACAGCACAAACCCTTCTTCGAGATGCAATCTGTTTATTTCACTGTCCAACTCTGGATTTTTAATCTATATTTTGATTACCAATCATTGCGATATTATGAATGACATCTTGGTCCTTTTCCAACAGTAAATTGCATTTGAAGTCCTTTGTATTGGCCAATATAATATATCAGATGGAAGTGTGAGTAAACTGTCTATTCTAGCACTTATAATACGTCTTTAGAATTGTGTTCCCTGTCAAAAACTAACAGCCCTGTTACCTGTCTACCTGTAGAAAGAAGAATAGACAGATTCTCAATGCTGATGAAGAATATTCCACTGCATTCAAAATGAGCGGAGAATTTCTCTTTACCAAACCGGAACTCAAATCTTCAGCAAACATCCGGACAATGTCAAGGCTTTTTCAGGACATTTTGTTGACATTTTTCGTACTTCAGCTGAAAAGAAAAGAGAAGGAAGTGGAGAAAACTAAAGAAATCCCCTATGCTGTTTAAGAAACACTCGATACAGAAATGTCTCAAAATACACATTTGTGTGCACGTGTGTCTTGCCACACACGTGTATTTCGTGGCCTGTATCATGTATCACTTCTTACGGTCTGTGTGTCTAGCTGTGTGCTTCTTCAGCATGATGCTCAGAGTGGGTCTGTTGTGGTGGACGTACAAAAGATGGGAGTTTTCATTTGACCCTGCCTGGTAACCCAGATACATCCCAAACCAAAAGCACATCCATAATTACTCCTGTTGACTTGCTAATGCTTTATGGGTCAGGTGCATTTAGAAATTCAAAAGCACACAAACACATCACACACATACACACACACACACACACACACATACACACACACACACACACACACACACACACACATACACACACACACACACGGCATAAAAGAACAAACCAAGTCTAATCATTATCATTTAACTAGTGCAGCTCGAGTCAACAGCGTTCCATTCAAAACTTCACAGCCAATTGAAAGACTGAACCTCTGACTGGGTGAAACGTGGTGTACAAATACATTGCATTATTATTTTTTGTATTATTATTGATGAGCTCGTATCACTGAAGCGTAAATACGACTGTAGAATGCTCAGACTGCAGAACTCAGTTGGTGGTTATCGGGGTTCATTCTCAGCTGAAAGATTCTGGGTTTTGAACACATCAGTAGCTCAATTAAATGAAATAAATACTTAGTATTACGTGAACCATTTATATCAGACATTAATACAGACTACTGGTGGACAGCCACAGTTCTGACTCCATCAAAGTCTAAATGCTTTGAAAACAGAACCCTAAACCCATAGAAGAGAGAGAACTCTGTGTTGTTAGTTTTAATTGGTACGTTATCTTCCATTTAATATTAAGCAAAGCATATTCTGAAAAGCATGTCCATCAGCTTCAAGGCCTTTTCAAGTCTGATAATTGTCTGTGTTTGTGGGATTGAACATTTGATTGCTTAATGATGGACTTGAGAAAAAGGTCGTTACTACTATTGCTTTGGTTGGGAATTATACTTTATTTTTTAAGACATTACATCATGCAAGAAAATAAATAAATAAAGCACACCGCTATCGTCAGCTATTATGTGTTTCTACCTCTAGTACTTAAGCACAGAGGTCCCCATGAGACATTGTGGAGCCACTGTTTCCTTATTAAAACTCTCCAAAACACCCCACTGTGCCCTTAAGTCATCATCTGTGTCATTCCTTCCAAACTCTTGAGGCTAAGATGTAGACAAAGCCTGGTGCAAGCCTTATTTGTGTTGAGGCAGTAAGATTCGCCATTTTTGGAGCTCGCTGTCCAACCCAAAATGGAGCTGGGCTTTATAATTGGACAACCATGCCAACATAGCATAAAAAAACATTAAGCTCCAACAATAACCTTCAGATTTTAAAAGCAGACATGCCGTCAATTAGTGCAAAGTGTAGTGTAAAGTTTACCATGAAAGAAATCATGCTGAGTGTCCAAGTCAGTCAAACAGATGACGTTTGTCGTTTGTCGGTTTTTGGGGAATAGCAGCACCCACAACATGCTGTTTAGGAGTCAATCGTGCCAGCATCACGGCTATCTGCATAGCAGTACTGGCTTCTGTGAAAAGCTGAGCAGAGTCCGGTCCTGGTCCATCATTGGCCAGAACTGGTGCTGGGTTGGTGCTGGTAGGTGTGTCAGAGGGCCACTAGGGGGTGCCCATCCCTTTTGTCCCCGATGCCCCAGGACAGAGACGCTGACTGTCCTGTTTAAGATCCCCGTCCCTCGGGGGAGACGTTAAAACGAGGTCCTAACTCCCTGTGGTCACTAAAGATCCCATGGCCCTCGTGGTAACAATAGGGGGTCTGAACCACCAGCAGCTGAATCCCCAACCTAGCCCCGGTACCAGCATGGTCCCCTCATCACCCCCAGTCTGTTATATGACAGGCCTCATTCCTCTCCACTGGTACAGCCAGTGTGCATTCTTACCCATACTGGCAACCTCCACTCCACCACCCAGATGGATGCTACAGACTGGTAGTGGATAAGGTGTCATACCACCCCCCCCCCCCCCCCCCCCCCCCACACACACACACACACACACACACACGCACACACATACTCACTATATACAGCGCTTTGATGCATCACCTTGAAGGGGGTGATAACATGGATGTATATATATGAGGTAATATTAGTCCTTTTTGCCTTTCAGCATTATAAAAAAAAGAATGAGCAAAAAGGGGTACAAAATCCCAAGAACACTTTGACAAGGATCAGTTTAGTAGCTGAGCCTCCCCAGTTAAAAGATGTCTCACGCCGCAACACGACAGGTGACTGGTGAAGTGATTGTAGTTTTGTCTCTGGGACTAGTGGCTGAACTGAGGTGCCTCTGGATCCCGGATGGCTGCTACCTCCCATCATGTCGTCCTTCTCTGTCCATGCTGTAGCAATATAAGGCCATTGTTGGCTCCCAGCTCAGTCACACAGAACATGGGACCCTACAGCCAGGGCCTCAGGCCAAATGCACAAGACCAGGGCCCAAGAGATGGAGCATGATACCTGTACTCAGCTCCCAAAACCCAGGACTCCAAAACCCAGGACACCAAAGTATTTTAATAGAAGACCAAGACCCAGGGTAAGCAGGACAGGCTTTCCCTGTTCGAAGGCACCGACAGGAAGAGCGTTTTGAGTGCATGTGCGTGGGTAATGAGGTGCTACATTGGGCCTGTAATAACATCCATATGGTTGTCATCAGCAAACAAACCTGCCCACTTTGCTGCGGATCTTGATAATGTCTCCAAGAGGAGACGGTTAGCGTGGCGTGCAGAGCACTTCATCTGAGCTAATGGACCTCGGCAGCTCGGGTTCATGACCACTGTGAGTGACCAGGAGTGAGTTTGTTAGCTGAATACCACTGATCCGTGTTACTGATTACATTTTATCGTGTCTATTTTCCCGAACCTAGATGTATTTTTTTATTCAGTTTCCTTAATAAAGTGGACCACACTTGTACAGCTCAGCCTTCGTTGAACGATGTCAAAGAATCTGGCAGAATAAATCAACATGTCATTGATCAACAACATGAAACCGTCAGAACCCAACCGCTAAATTCTGTTAGTGAAGGGCTGTGTTGCTTCACTCAACTGACAAAACTACGACGCTATATACGCTATATATACTATATACGCTATATACTGTCTTTTAGTTTGTTTACGGCATTAAGCAGTAATAGCAATACAAACTTTTATATTACATGTTTATAAATCAGCTATTCTGGTAGCTATGTGTCCCTTCTCCACGGCTCCCCAAGACAACACCAAGACCCAGTTCAGCAGTAGAAGGCCTTGGGGTTTAAGTGTTACACACTGTGCAGATATCCCGACATAAAACACCCACAACAACCCAGCCTTGAACACCGGGGGCTGAGGTAGACACAACTCCCACTGAACCATGCGGCGTCTTGTGACTCGGTTGTCGGTTCTATTCCCCAGAGTCCGCAGCCGAGCGGTTGCCTGACACACACCTGCTCCTTGATGACATGCGGCTCTGAATTCACTGTACGTCGTTTGGTATGGGATAGTCTGCTGAATGACAGTAAGCAGTAGGAAACAGTACAGGCTGGGTGTGTGTGTGTGTGTGTGTTTGTGTGTGTGTGTGTGTGTGTGTGTGTGTGTGTGTGTGTGTGTGTGTGTCTGTGTCTGTGTGTGTGTGTCTGTGTGTGTGTGTGTGTGTGTGTGTGTGTGTGTGTGTGTGTGTTTGTATTTAACCATTACCCCCACTCCATCCCCCTCTCCATTACCCCACTCCAACCCCCCCCCCCCCCCCCTCTCCATTACCCCCACTCCACCCCCCCTCTATGGGGGGCTGGAGTCAGTCGATACTCCCCCCCCCCACCCACCCCCACCTCCCCACCCCTCCCATCCGCCCATTAGCATCAGGAGCAGGGCTGCGGCGTCGGCTTCCCTAATATGCAGGCTCAACCATACGATCGTTACCGTGGCAATCTTTTGGGTGGAAAGAATGAGGGCTGGAGCAAACAAACACATTCATTATACATGGGGGGGGGGGGGGGGGGGGGGGGGGGCGGAGGGAGGGAGGGAGGGTGGGGGAGGGGGCGGGGGGCGTCCACGTCTCTGTGGAAGTACTTTTGGGTAAGTAGCCTCTGCAGTCGTCTTGCTGTGTGTGTGTCTGGACCCTGCACCTGCACAGGTGAGCTGCACTGGCCTGTGGGATACCGCCTGGCTCTTTGTTTGTGGGGACACTCGCTTCAGAGAGGCCGCTGAACCACAGACTCCTGCACAGCCATTTCTAGCTTTGTTTTGTGGGTGCTGTGTTTTTACATACACTACTTTTTGCAGACACCAAATCATTGTTGTTCTTTCTATGCAGCGAATAACATTGAAAAAAAAATAACGTAGGGGGGGAATGAACATGTGGCACCAATCCTGCCGTCTTTTCATTGAGTCAGAAGTGAAACAATATTTTAGAGTGGAAATTGCGGCCTGTGCCTTTAAATGTTCCCCTCGGTGTCGACTGCAGCAGCGCTGCACTCTGTCAATACTCCGCTCACAAGACACTCATTGGAATACAAAAAAAAAATGCTTTCACAGGACAATAATACAATGACGCCGTATTGCTCGAAATAAAGAAAATCAAATCACTGTGAAAAGCTGAGTTAAATAAAAGCTGAAAATATCCTTCAGATGGGGTTTTTGCTCTCGGCGAGAAAAGCGCTTCAGTCCATATTCATGATCAGCACTCCCAGAGCTGGAGACTCTTCTGTGTTTCCATGCGTGAGCGTTGAGTCTCCCGGCGCGTGGACAACGCGGGGTTTGACTCCTGCTCTGGATCTGCTTGGTTGGGCCCTTTGGAGTGAGTGTCTATTTTCAGCCTGACGCGTGTCAAAATAATCCAGATTTTCTATGATGTGGAAAAAAATATAATTGATAAGATATCCACACAGAAGAATATTTTAAATTGATGACTTTATCATCTTATAACCAACATTTTTATTGAAATGATTTGGGGTAAAAAAAAAAACACACAGCAAGGAAAAAAATCGAACAAACATATTAATTATTTTATATATATCACGATAATATACAGTCTATGATTCCATATTTATCACTAATGTATTTCAGCCACAAGCAGGACAGGCTGAAGATTATCTAGTATACATGTTGTTTTTTAAACAGCCGAGCCCTGATTAGTCCAGGGTGAGGGAGGAGAGGGAGGAGAGGGAAGAGATGGAGGAGATGGAGGAGAGAGAGGAGAGGGAAGAGAAGAGACGGGAAAAGAAGAGAAAAATCTTTGAAACAGACAACAAATCAGCCATCCGTTGGGTCTGTCCATTGATCGAGGTCATAATGAGTTTGGTGTTTAGGGGAGAGATTGCTGCTCAGTGGAGCGAATGAGTGTGCAGACACACACACACACACACACACACACACACACACACAGATTCACACACACACACACACACACACACACACACACACACACACACACACACACACACACACACACACACACACACACACACACACACACAGGCATACACACACACACACACACACACACACACATGCACACACACACACACACACACACACACACACACACACACACACACAAAACAACTCTCAATGCATACACAGATAATTAATGGAAAACATATCTATGCACTGTATATGTTGGATGAACACACACACACACTCACACACAAACACAAATACATACCCACATATTCAATCAAATTCACACTGACAAACACTACGGGGCAAAGTGACGAACACATGCATCAAGACACTCTCTGTCTTCCCTCTCTCTCTCTCTCTCTTTCCTCCCCTATCCTCTCTCTCTCACTCTCTCTCTATCTTTCCTCCCCTCTCCTCTATCTCTCTCTCTCCTCTATTCCTCTGTCTCTCACACACACACACACACACACACACACTCACGCACACCACCTACACACTAACTCGGCACACCACCCACACATAGACACACTCACAGCGCCCACACTCACACACAAACACACCCACGTGCACACACACATGCACAGTGACAACTTCACTTGCCGTTTCCCTGGGCTGAGTTGCCGGGCGCCCAGGGCAGGTAATTAATAAGGAACAAGGATATTGATTTCTCATTGTGCACAATGGCAGTGCAGTCAGAGACGTCTGCTGCACTTAAACCAGCGTGTCTTTGTCTCAGCGCCTGCCACACAGGTGTAGGCCCGGCAGGGCTGAACGCATGGCCCAAATGATGCGTCTTCAGATGTATTTTTCCCAGAAATTCACTGAGGGATTGTGGGTGGGCCTCGGGTGACTCCCTGCCGAAAGGTTGCGGGTTCAAACCCTCGATGTCTGTGCCAAGCGGCCACGATCTGACGTGAGCTCTATATGTTGCATGGTCTGCTCAATGAAAAGACATTGTTAATAGTATTACAAAATAGACATGCGCTTGTATTTTTTAAAGAAGTCATTTCAAATGCAGCGTCTGTCGTATCGTGTTATATAAGGTACGATATTTGGACGGGCCTGTCCTCGGCTGTCGGGAGATAAGATGTGGGTCCTCTTCACGTGTGGTACCCCATGCTTATTAGCATAACCAATGCTGAGGACCTCAACATCCGGAGTGGTCAGATCAGCGCTTCCACGTACAGTGCTGCACGTCCGCGGAGTCATGACGATGAGGACTTGTCTGCTCCTGCCAGACCAGAACCAGACCAGAACATGTTCTGAAGCTGGGTCTCCTCTCACGCTGGAACGTACCACCGAAGAGGTGCCTGTTGTCAGGCTTACGTACAAGTACGAGCTGTGAACAAGATTTTTTTTTTTGGTATTATTTTTATTATTCTAATAATTATTATGATATCACAACGCGGAGGAAAGGGGAGGGAAATGGAGGCGGCTATTTTTATCTCACAGGTGTGACACAGCGGGGGGGGGGGGGCTGTGCTGTACTTTTCCCGAGGCCCCTCGCCGCCACTGATCTCCAGCGCCTGATGGTAAGAACGGGACTCGCCGCAGCCTGCGTCGCCATCGTCACCGACCTCCGGACATAAATCACGGAAACCCGAGAGTGTTTGGCGGGATTTTGAAGGGGCGAGCGGGCGAGCGGTCCGGGCCGAACTAACGGCCACGTCAGCGGCCTCAAAAGTCCTCCCCTACCTCGTGGCTCGTCCGTCTTGATTAGAGGTGTCCACTACCTACTAAAAACAGACATGCTGTTAGCGTTGGCGTCCGCTTCGGGGCGTCTCCTGGGAGATGGGGGGGGGGGGTCTGTCTTTAGGAGAGGGCAGTGATGACGGTACGAAGGGTCTCGCTGACTCAGCATTTCAGTCTCCCGAAACCACAAAGGTTGACAAAAAGGCAAGAGGCCGAATGAAGGTAAGATATTCTCAAACTCTCTCTCTCTCTATATATATATATATATATATATATATATATATATATATATATATATATATACTCACAGTATACACATAGTATATATGCGTATATATACACACAGTATATATATATTTGATGGGGCTATTCTATTTATTGATTCAGTCTGCAACTTTCTTTTCCTGACACCCTTGCCAAGTATCAAACGATGTGTTTAGTTTGTGGACCAGGAAAGCCACGGCAGAATAAAGTCTTTTTTTTCTTTTGGAACCCGTATTTTGATTGAAATTCTTCCCCTTGACAAGTTCCTCATTCTGATTGTGAATAACATCAGGGGACACGTTGTGTTGGATGGCTGTGGGTGAGGGTGACTCATGACGGGCGGAGAAAGGAGGAGAAATGTTCTGTTCAGGTCCTCTGAGTTCCTCTGGAGTGAATAACGCTGACCACGTCTCGGTGGCTCGGCCCACACTTCAGAACCAAGCAGGCAGGCAGACTGGAGGGCTCCCGACCGAGAGAGAGAGAGAGAGAGGGAGAGAGAGAGAGACAGAGAGAGAGAGAGGGAGGAACGACACGCCCCCTTCTTCTTCACAACAGAGAAGAACCGCAAAAGGTTGGGGGAAACGACTGAGGTTCTGTTCAGTGTTTGAGGGACGGGGTGGTTCCTCCAGCTGTGGTTTGTCAGTCGGCTGATGTTCTCCGCGCTGTGAATCTGTAGATAGTTCTCCGTCAGTGCCGCGGCTGGATCCCGCCCCTGTCTGCGCGCCGCGTGCGCTACATGCGGTCACGTCGTGTGCGCACACGCGTAGCCGCCTCGACCCGGTGGGCCGCTCTGGCCGTCGGGGTCTCCCCTCACACCCCCCCCCCACCCCCCACCCCGCCCCACCCCCCGGACCATGCACTCACAACGAGGAAACGGAGACCACAGCGAAGTGGCCGCGAGCAAGGGTCACACGCGCACATCGTGTTAGCTTAGCTGCTCACCGGCCGACGTCCCTGAATCCTGTTCAGCCATGCGTGTGTGTGTGTGAGAGAGTGTTCTTTTGGTGCCTGGCCTGCTCATCATCAGGTTCAGTGGCCCTGAATGCGTTATGACCACTATGTACTGTGTACCAATGCGTTGTTAACCGTCCACAACCTAAAGTGTAAAGTCCTGCGTGGTTCCTTGTTCTCGGTAAGGGATATGAAGACTTTGGCTGAGCTGGAGAGGCAGGGGTGGAAAAACACCTTCTCGCTTCGTGTGTTGTGATGTTTTGTTGGTGACGACTGAGTTGGCTTGATATCAGCACACATGTGTTTGCTGTGAATGGGCTTTGGATTATTAAAGTGACTCTTCAATTCTGTGTCTTCATTC
>JAXIVH010000003.1:3639442-3641942 GCA_036785325.1 Urophycis tenuis | reverse complement strand
AACCTTGGGTATTTCCCCAGGGAACCCGGCCATCACGCCACTAAATCCTAAAACCGCTAACCACTACCCGCCTTTTACTACCAACTAGCCAACGCACGCGCGGTAATGCCGCTGCCCCGGCGGGGAAGGTCGGCGGGGTGACCCCCCAGGGGGGGGGGGGCGGAGTCTCTGTGTGAGGGTCAGACGTTTTTCCCGTGTTGAGGTTTTCCGCCCGCTGGCTCCAGTGTCTTCCCACATCAGGCGATCAATACGGCCAGCTGCCCGTGCCCTTGACCAAGGCACCGTATAGACCCGGGGTCTAATCCCCCCGGGTGCCTTGGTGTGGCCCGCTGCTCCTGGAGAGAGATGGGGTTCAGAGGACAAACCCCCCCCAAGGGGAACGCCAAAGTCTCTCTATCACATGCATGAACACACAAACCTCACCGCAGTGTTTCACCTGTCGCAGGCGACGTCTGCAGCCATCCTCCTCGCGCGGGGGTGTTGAACTGCACAGAGTCTGTAATGGCTCCTGCTGTCTCCTCTTCCTCCTACTCCTGCTCCTAACTCCTCGTCTTCTCCGTCCACCTCCTCCTGTCCTTCGTCGCGTGGCTCCTTCGCTTCGTCATCACCTTCTTCGTCTTCCTCCTCATTCTTCTCCCCTCTCTCCCTTCTCTTCCCCTCTGCCCTCCTCCTCCTCCTCCTCCTCCTCCTCCCCCCCTGCCACCCGCCCTCTCTGATCGATAGACTCCTCGTCGGCCGTGGCCTGACTCAGACGTCTGTTTGGCCGGCGCTCTGTCTCACTTTGCCTTTCTGATGAGTCAAGATGAGTCAAATTCCTCCCCAGACGAGGAGACTCATTTACAGACCAGCCAGCCCACCCACCCCCAACCTCTAGCCCCCAACCTCTAGACCCCCAACCTCTAGCCCCCAGCCTTCAGCCCCCAACCTCTAGACCCCCAACCTCTAGCCCCCAGCCTTCAGCCCCCAACCTTCAGCCCCCAACCTCTAGACCCCCAACCTCTAGCCCCCAGCCTCTAGACCCCCAACCTCTAGCCCCCAGCCTTCAGCCCCCAACCTTCAGCCCCCCAACCTCTAGACCCCAACCTCTAGACCCCAACCTCTAGCCCGGGGCCTTCAGCCCCCCAGCCTCTAGACCCCAGCCTTCAGCCCCCAACCCCTAGACCCCCAACCTCTAGCCCCCAGCCTCTAGACCCCCAACCTCTAGCCCGCAGCTTTCAGCCCCCAACCTCTACACCCTCAACTTCCAGTCTCCAGCCTTCAGTTCCCAGCCTCTAGCCCCCCAAACTCGAGCCTTAACCCCCAGCCTTCAGCCCCCAGCCTCCAGTCCCCTGGTCACCGCCCGGCCCCCAGCCTTCACCCTCAGCCCCCCATGGCCACTGTCTGGCCCCCGAGGCCCTGTGAGTTGATTGCACTGTCTTCCACAGTGGACGGGACCCACCCACCAGTCCCTGGGGTGCTGCTGCTGTGTGTGTGTGTGTGTGTGTGTGTGTGTGTGTGTGTGTGTGTGTGTGTGTGTGTGTGTGTGTTTGTGTGTGTGTGTGTGTCTCTCATGTTCTGCTTCAGGTGGGGGTGAGTGGGGGGAGATGATGGATGGTGTAATCTTCCCCTGGCCATGGAACATGGGCCACACCAGGGTGGAGGGTGAGGGATTAAAGGGAGGGAGAGGGGTGAGGGAGGAAGGGGGGGTGAGGGAGGTGACGAGTCATTTGAATCTCTTGGAGTGGAGAGGAAGGGAGGAGAGAGGGGCAGGAGGGGAGATGAAGCGGTGAGGGAGGAGGAGAGCAGAAGCAAAGAAATGGAAAGAAAATGAAGAAAGAAGAAATAAGAGAGAAGAGGAAACTAGAAGATTGTGTGTTTGTGTGTGTGTGTTTTCTCGTGTGTGTATGTGCATGTGTGTCTCTGTGTATGTGTGCGTGCATGTGTTGTGTGTGTGTGTGTGTGTGTGTTGTGTGTGTGTGTGTGTGTGTGTGCATGTGTGTGTGTTTGTGTATGTGCATGTGTGTGTGTATGTGTGTGTGCATGTGTGTGTGTGCGTGTGTGTGTATGTGCATGCCTGTGTGTGTGTGCGTATGCATTTGTGTGTGCATGTGTGTGTGTGTATGTGTGTGTGTGTGTGTGTGTGTTCGTGTGTGTATGTGCAAGCGTCTGTGTGTGTGTGTGCCTGTTCGTGTATGTATGTGCATGTATGTGTGTGTGTGCGTGTGCGTGTGTGTATGTATGTGCATGCCTCTGTGTGTGTGTGTGTGTGTGTGTGTGTGTGTGTGTGAAGAGGGAGCAGGCCTCCTCTCCACAGGTCGACGCAGGATAAATAGTGAAGGTAGTTCCCGACCGACCGGCTGACAGAATGACTCACTGATTGACAGATTAGAGGAGTGGAGGGGGTGGGGGGGGGGGGGGGGGGGGGAGGGGAGGCGGGGGGGAGACGAGCAGAGCGAGGAGGGCAGATGGAGAGACAGACTGAGAGAGTGATAGCTTTAGCATGACAAACCGTCTCTCTCAG
>JAXIVH010000003.1:3631942-3634442 GCA_036785325.1 Urophycis tenuis | reverse complement strand
CCGTGAGCTCCGACGTGTCCCTCAGCAGAACCTCGCTCTGCTCCATCATGTGATCCTCAAGTCGCTATGCTAATAGGGTGGAGCGCTCTTCACCGCCACCCCCATTTGGCAATAGCAGCGGCAGTAGCTCAGTGGGTAGAGCTGACCGCGGGGTCGGCGGTTCGATCCCCTTGATCCCCCCCCTCCTACAAATGTCCACATGTCGAACCCCACAAATGCACTGATTGTAAGTCGCTTTGGGCAAAAGCGTCTGCTAAATGCCCCCTTTACATGCAACAGCAGGCCAACGGGATGGCGTGCTTGTTATGCATGTTTGTACGACTCTGTGGCCGACATGTGTTGTCTGTCAGGGTAGTCCGCGTGTACGAGCGCCGTGCCGGTCTAGGGTTTCTATGGGGGGCCTCTTCTCCACAGTACAGTAGTAACTGTCAACAGGAGGAGTTATGGACACACATGGTAGCAACGATAGCAATGGCATGCTCAAGTAGCTCGCTAAACGGGCCGTGTTTAGCTAGCTAAACGACTGTGTCTGTGTCATTGTGCAGCAGATATGTGTGAGTACAAATCTCAGTTAATGAAGTATAACTCTTAAGTGTGTGTGTGCGTGTGTGTTGGCGCGTGTGTGCGCGTGTGTGCGGCGTGTGTGTGCGTGTGTGTGCGTGTGGTGTGTGTGTGTGTGTGTGTGTGCCTGTGCGTGTGCGTGCGTGGGTGGGTGTGTGTTTTACATGTGCATGTATGCGTGGGTAACATATGGCCCATCTGAAGTGGGAGAGTGTTATCGCGTGTCATGTATGTGCCGACTACAACATGGCTGTCATGGGAGTCAGGGAGGAGGGGGGAGGGGGGGTCAGGGGAGGGTAAATGGGTCAGCATGTCACACATCACAGCAGTTGTTCTGGAGGGGTCGGGGCTGGGCTGGCCCGGAATGCGTCAGCTGGGAGAAGGTGGTGCAGAAGGAGCCCCCCTGGATCTGGTGAACAGCACTCAGTGTCAGCTGCAGCACTCAGCAGAACCCCTGGGAGGACCGTGGGCTGACATGCCTGTGTTCCCGGCTCCACGCTGGAGGGAATCATCCCCCGACTTGCACGGCCCCATTGTGTTTTGTACTGTGATATTTGCATGTGATATTTGTTATTTGTCTGGGTATTCGGGGTTTTTTTGTTTGTTTTCCTTCCCATTTTATATTCAAGATGCAATCGGCAATCTCTGAGTTTTGTGTTTCTGTCGCGTCTCGCCGTTTCTCATTTGTATTTGTTTGCCTGCTGACCATTGCTATAGAACAAAACGCACGAGAACAATGAGACTCAAAATTACAATCAAATCAAAAACAAACCGAATTGCGGATTGAACCACACATCTGAGCACGAAGGCTGTGTGCTGAACAATGGCTGATCCAAATCTTTCAAGGTCCGCGTGCTGCCGTGCATCTTGGGGTCTCTGGAAGACGCCACTGTGGCTGTACCCCGCCACCCTGCCCTCATGAGGGGGTCACTCATTAGTCTCATCCACCCATCCATCCATTCATATCCATCCATCCATCCATCCACCAATCCATCCATCACCCCTCCATCTGTCCATGCACCCCTCCTTCCATCCATCACCAATCCATTCATCCGCCCTCCATCCCTCCAACCCATCATCCATTCATACCATCCATCCATCATCCATCCATCCATTCATCCATCCATCCATCCACCCTCATCCATCCACCCTCCAACCACCCTCCATCCATCCACCCCCGCTTCCTAATCCCTCCATCTTGACCCAGCACCGGAGCGGTTCCCCGAAAGAACGGCGTACAAAAGCGTGAAGATGATTTGCGGGGGGGGGGGGTTTGCCGCGCCAAATTCGTCTCCAAGTTGGGTTTCTAACTTATTTCCCTCAGAATGCTAATCCCGTTATTATTGTCTCCCCGCGGCGTGCTTATGGTTTGTTAGCGCTCATCCATCATAATGATGTTTTGTTGTATGCAGCGGCCCCGTGTCCCGCTCTGCCACGCGGGTTTCATCCGCGCTGATGGAACATTTCTTTCATGTTTTCTGCCTGACGCGACCGAGAGCGCGTCTCTCCCTGCTCCCCCTTTCTCCCCCCTCTGTCTCCCCGCGCTCCCCCCTCTCCTACCTCCCTCTCTCTCTCTGTCTCTACCTCCCTCTCTGTCTCCCCCCCCCGCTCTCTATTTCTCTCTCCAATTTATACAGATTCTTTTTTTATATCTTGATTTAGTGTTTGAAGCAACATTTTCCAACACCATTTCTACCATTGACACACATTCAAATGTTTCCTTGACATTTCTTATTGCAAAATGTTCCTCGCTGACCCTGATATGAACCATGATATAACTATAATAAACATATGAAGACATAAACACCAAATCAACATTTGAAGAACCGCCGTCTGAGAGCCAGGCCAGCAGGGCTCGGCTCCTTCCCCTTCCTGCTGACACAGCCGCCCTGCCGCGCCACTCCCCCGGTGACAAAGCCAACGCCCACACCATGCCCTG
>JAXIVH010000003.1:3591942-3626942 GCA_036785325.1 Urophycis tenuis | reverse complement strand
TGCTATCCTCCATCAAGTCCTGAACAGGCTGGTCCTGCACTCGCTGTTTGGTGAATAACAGCCGGAACAGCTGAACAGAACTGCTTTGGTGCTTCTTACTCGACAAAAAGCCCAAACATGTTTTACTTCTTATTGTCAAATAACAAGGAAGGGGAGAGGGGGCGACCTTGATGCTGACCCTGGTTAGTGTAGTGTTGATCCAACATGCAGTTTGAACCAATAGCGTTTACTTTTGCACCCGAGGGGAACATCTGTATGTCCTGTCCAACCGTAATCGCTGATCACACCGCCCTGAGCACACACATCGTTTCATCACCGTCTGTATGTCGCCGAAGGTGGACTGCGGTGGATTGCAAGGTCAAAGGTTGTGTTTCTCTCTTGAAATCTATCCTGACCTCTTTGGATTCAGCATTTCGTTTTAGTGTGGATGTCCTTTCGTTGTTCCCCTGAATATACGTCGATGCTTGCGTTGCTTGGATTGAGTTAGTGCAGGAACAAACCAAAGACAATACTTAATGCCTGATAAATCCTTGTTATTCCTGAATGGCTGAGCGGAGGGGGGCTATGTGTTGGGGGTGAGGCTCTGATGAATGGGGTCCTGTCTGCGGTGGCCATCTAATAGGTTTTATCTCCTGTGAGCGATGCACATAGTTAACATGCGGATGACAGAGATTTGAACACCTGGTCCCTACTGTACTGACGCTGGCTCCCACAAGGATGTATTTGATAGATCTATAGAGCACTACTTCATGTTGGTCAGCCTTATATATATATATATATGGGGCATATAGCAGACGCTTTTTCCAAAGCGACTTACAATCAGTACATTTGTGTGGTTTGACATGTGGACAGTTGGAGGAGGGGATCTACTTAACCTTCACTACAACACAGCTACCCTAAATGACTGACCATGACCATGTTATTCCCAACATCGCATTAGAGCGAGAATCTAATAATTTCACCTTGTTTTTCCTACGAAAACATCTTACAGAATCTTTTGCTGCCATCATCAATTGCCTTTTTGCATCATGACCTAACTTATACAGAAATGTATGCTGCTACTCCTACTCATACAATAATAGATTCCTACATTGCATATTTTATTTTATTGTCTATCTTTTTAGCACAAGTAAATGTCTTATCTGTTGTGCCTGTGCACTTTATCTGTTTCACCGTGAGAAAGGGAGAGTGAGAAACGTCCTCTTGATTCCTTTGTATGTCTTGACGTGAAGAAATTGACAATAAAGCTACTTTGACTTGAAAAACAATATGCATATTTATTTTTGTTTTAAATACAGTGTATGCATAAACAAAGTACTTCCTGTGTTGTTACAGGAAGTACCGCAGAACTAAAGCCTCTTTTTTTTTTCAAAAGTTCAACTGACGTGACCATTGTGTCCTCATATCGTAAACCTAACCCCAAAAAAAGATTTTCTGCTCCCCTGTTTCATACTGCTGTGTTACTGTTGATTACAAAATCATCTCACTAACTCATTCAACTAACTTGGTGGGAAACGTTTCAAATTATATCTTGATGCAAAATTTGGGTCCAAATTAGCACTGTGTTATATTGGTGGTGGGGTTATATTGATGTGCATATTAATGTGTATGTCTATATATATATATATATATATATATATATATATATATATATATATATATATATATATATATATATATATATATATATATATACAGTATATATACCGTTTTTTTTTTTCACTACCGAATGTCCTGTACCTGCCGTGCTTTGCTGCCACAGAACACATGTATGTTGTGCGCTCTATGTGATTTGAGCTCTGTGTTGTGAGCTCCATGTGTTGTGCGATTTGTGTTGTGAGCTCTTTGTGTTGTGAGCTCTATGTGTTGTGAGCTATATGTGTTGTGCGCTCTATGTTTTGTGAGCTCTATATGTGTTGTGAGCTCTATATGTTGGAGCTCTACAGCTGCGTCCAGCTCATCATCTCCGAGGTCACGTCCAAACATGTTGGTCGCTGCGCCCGGCTTTTGATCAAATCAATCAAAAGCCAGCAAATACAATCCAGAGGCAATTATAAAAAATTACCAAGGTGCAGTAGTCTGTCGACAGAATGATGAATATCATAGATGGCATCCATTTAAATGTTGTTTACTCGACAAGGCTATGGTAAACACAATTTTCTTCTTCTTTTTCTTTTCCTCTCCCACCCCAGCATGGCTAGCTGAGGTGTTTTATAATTGAGTCTAGCGATGCATGAACTTTCTACAGCTGCAATCTGTCCAGACACTCGGCTTCAGCCTTCTCTCCTGTTTCTCTCTCTCTTTTTTCTGGTATTCTGACTGCCGCTTCTCATCGGCTCCGTACCCAAATGCGCGAGATCTCGATGGAGGAACCAAAAGTAATTATTAGCTGAATGCGGTAGTCCAGGAGTAAAGGATCTTTTTACACGGTTCACTGAGTAACACCCACTTCATTTGAATCCAGAACATTTGCCTTCTTTCAAGGGCAATTATTACAAACCTCAGTCACGGCGCTGTGCTTTTTGTGTCAAAAACAGAATTGTACCCGATGCAGTAAACACATTTTCTATCATTTCTCTTCCATCATATAAATTGCCTCTTCATCACCTTAATCCTTCATCAATTTCACATTAATGTTGCTGATAAACTATGTAATTTTCAAGAGTAAATGCTCAGATGGGGATGCGGCATTGCAAATTGATCTCTGCAAAGACATTTTAATGATTGAAAAAAAAAAATAGCATCTGAACATTATTTGAAAGTGATGTTGAAACAACCCGACCATTTTGGTTGGCGTTCTGTTCTCTAACGTCATCCTCGGGGGCACTGGGTCCTCTAAACATTGTACATATCGCCTTCCTGCAATCGACTTGCAATGATTTTCACCCAAAGTGAAGGGTGATATTATTCATCACTCTGAATTTTTGTCTCTTTGTAATGCTACATTTAGAACCAACAACCAAGTCATTTTAATAGCCCAAACTCCTCGGCCCGCTGGGTTTTATCCACGACGCAATCTCGAAAAGGAAACAAAGCCGGCGATTCCGCGGCCGCATTCCAGCAGGAATGGCAGCAGAAGCACATCTCCATCGGTTACAGTGCTTTCTCCTCCAATTCCCTTCCCACTTCTCGTAGACCTTATCAGGCGAGTGCCAGTCCTCTGCCCCCGCGCCGCTATCATCCTGCTTGAATTGTGATGGATGGCTGTTTGCGTTGCCTGTAGAGGCCTCCGCGCGTGTCACCGCAAAGTGATCTGTCATGCCGGAGGAGACACCGAAGGCCCCGGCTCTGTTGGAGCCTGACCGGCCCTGGTTGGAGGAGATGGAGGGATGGAGGAGAAGATGGTCTGCTTTAAACCATCCGACGGGGAGATGGTCACTGGAGATGGAACATGGAGGGGCGGGTTGTTCAGAGAGTGCGAGACAGGCGGCGACTAAACAGGCGTGAGACGCCGCCCTGGACGTTGGATTGCAGTGACATGGTGGTTGGGGTGTGTGTGTGTGTGTGTGTGTGTGTGTGTGTATGTGAGCTACAGTCACGCCTTGTTTCCTGGTGGAGATATTCTGGAGATAAACCTGTTACAGACACCTTTTTATCACAGGTAACCACCGCAGGCCCAGTTTGTGCAACTCAGACGTTCGTTGAACGCCTGATTTGTGAGGCTAACGACATCCCGGCTAAGTGCTCTGTTTTCCGCTTCACGGCGTTATCTTCGTTAATGTCCTCCCTCTTAAGAACAAGTCTGGTGGTGTTGAAGACAGACTTCACCCAGAGCTACGAGCCTGTGCCCTCCCCCCCGGCCCTCCAGAGGAAGCCGGGGACAACGCAGCCGGATGTTAGCCAACTGGCCGCCGCCGCGGCGCTTTGCTAACACAGCTAGATCTGCATGGCTGTGCTCTGATGGGACTGCGGGGAACAGGCATCAAAAGCCAGTGAGGGGAACTAGATGAGGGGGAGGACGGGTTCATCTCAAGGACAGCGGAGGAGACGGTGTGGCCCAATTTGAAGAGGAGGAAGATCTCTGGATGGAGATGTCTGCTGACAGCATCACAGCCGGACGAGGCGTTGGGATGGCTGAGGTGTTTTTCGTTGTGCTAAGACGTGTCCTGAGGCTGGTACTTAAGTTCGCTGGGACGATATCAGATCGTGAACAATTAAAAAGTGTCAACGACCTGCTTGCTAGAGGATCGGATGGTATTGTGACGCAGGGACTCTGTACCTTTCATCCGTTGTGTTGTGATGTGATGGCGCTGTTGTGGTGGACACAGCGTTCATGTCCTCGGGATCCAACGTGGGAGGGGTCAGTGACGGCTCAAACCCAACAGATCTGTTGTGGTTGTTGTTCTGTCGTGCCGCATGCCGCGCTTCTCCATGGGAGAACACCGGCCTTGGTCACGCAGTGTGTGACTGCGTGACTCAGGTGAACTCGCATTCAGCCTCTCAAAACAAACCGCATTCAGTTTGTTGTGGGGTCAGTGTTTAGTTTCTAACACGGTGAAGATCGTGGTGGAGGTTCAGTTCAGGCACGCCTCCAGAGAACTTTCTGAGATGACTCTGGATTTCCTGGTGCATTTTGACTGACGAAGCCACTGCATTAGTACCCCCCAAAAAGCGCTGTAATATTTTTGCCATATAGACTACCCCTATTCTAGTTTCCCAGTACTACCCAATAAGTCACCCAATACTGATGTAAATGAATGACATGTGATATATGAAATCATTATCCGTGTTCAACTCATACCAGCTACTATCGAACTACCGCTATGAATGACACTGCAATGCATCCATAATGTACCTTGCTCTAACTTGAATCTATAAATACTTTCCATATCTATAAATACATAATCTATAAATACTTTTCATCTTATTGGTACGGTGTTGCCCGTTCCCTGGTTTCTGTATGAGCACTTAACTCACCTGCAGGTCTTTTTAAACTAATAATATAAAATTGTAATGTGGCACGTGCCTCAGGGCTAAATGGAGGGAGCTTCCCCAGCTAACTCTGCAGTTTTTCTGGAGCGACACTGAACAAACTCACCCCATCCAATGTCTCTCAAGTCCTCCGATTCCCTTTCCACGTGGAGACCTTATCAGTGATAAGTGCCCCTCTCTGACCTGTGACCCCTGCCCCAGCCTATCTGCTGTCACTACTCTGCTGAGTTGTGTGAATGTATGTAGAGCTGACCTAACTATCATCACTCTGCTGAGTTGTGTGAATGTGTGTAGAGCTGACCTAACTATCATCACTCTGCTGAGTTGTGTGAATGTGTGTAGAGCTGACCTAACTATCATCACTCTGCTGAGTTGTGTGAATGTGTGTAGAGCTGACCTAACTATCATCACTCTGCTGAGTTGTGTGAATGTGTGTAGAGCTGACCTAACTATCATCACTCTGCTGAGTTGTGTGAATGTGTGTAGAGCTGACGTAACTATCATCACTCTGCTGAGTTGTGTGAATGTATGTAGAGCTGACCTAACTATCATCACTCTGCTGAGTTGTGTGAATGTGTGTAGAGCTGACCTAACTATCATCACTCTGCTGAGTTGTGTGAATGTGTGTAGAGCTGACCTAACTATCATCACTCTGCTGAGTTGTGTGAATGTGTGTAGAGCTGACCTAACTATCATCACTCTGCTGAGTTGTGTGAATGTGTGTAGAGCTGACCTAACTATCATCACTCTGCTGAGTTGTGTGAATGTGTGTAGAGCTGACCTAACTGTCATCACTCTGCTGAGTTGTGTGACTGTATGTAGAGCTAACCTAACTATCATCACTCTGCTGAGTTGTGTGAATGTATGTAGAGCTGACCTAATACTTGCCCTCCTCACTCCACTAATAGATGGAGGCGAAAAAAGGCGTGTATGTAACGCATTAAGCTTTGAGATAATCCTCCATCACTGTATTTTAAGTGTTGATTCTAGTAGGCATTTCTTTATGAAATTATATATCTTTTATACATCTCATTAAGGAGCTCAGAGTTCAGTTTAACCCAAACCACTGGTCTATTCTACCCCATCCTCCAAATAGATCTGTTTCCAAATGGAGTATGTACTGATTATTCTCCCTTCAGAGCTGAAATGAGCTAATCCCTTTGTTTCTATTTGGGCCTCGATCATGGCAACTATTTCTGTCTAGTTCTAAACCGGTGCCGTCTGATTGATCCGAACCAGTGCTGTCTGATTGTTCTCATTGGATTGAGACAACAGATTCTGTGTGAGAATACCAGACGTTGAACATCGATGTTGGCTCCCTCCTGATTGTTCTGAAAGATCTCGATGGATCCAGCCTTCAGCATGTAGATACAGGCCATTATGTGGTATAATAAAACTATTTATCACACATAATATATTACACTAATCCATTTTGCCCCCATGAGATCAGCCAAGAGAGGGCAACGTAGAGCAACCAAGTCCAACACTCACCGATCCTGACCGCGGGCCCGACCCGAGTCCTCAGGTACAGGTGCACCGTGAGAGGGCGAAACACACACCGTGACACATCCCTGCGGTCCAGTGAGTGGTTCTGAGCCTGCTCCAGTTGGTGCGACGTCCTGCCGTTCTGGGAGAAGTGAAATGTTTTCATGTTTTCCTTTTTTCTTTCCTTTTTTTTTTTTTTTTTTTTGAATGCCACAGAAAACGCAAACATCCCGACCATCTGCTTGTTGGTGTAGAATCACAGTAATGGCTGATTATATGCAGGAAGGACTCAGGGCGCTCTCGGAGCCTCAGTGGTACCTGCCGAGCTGTCACACCACCGGGCCTGTTGGGTGACCGCGGGTCTGCAGCCCGTGCCAGCGCCGGTGCCCCTCGTGTCCTTGAGACCGAATCCAAAACGCTTCACGCGTTCTCATCCACAGGAATCTAATCCCTGTCCTCCGGAGACGGGGTGAGTGGGAACAAAATGGCCGCTGTTCACGTGCTGTGCTTGGACAGCATGTTTGGGTGGAGGCAGACACTAGGACAGCATGTTTGGGTGGAGGCAGACACTAGGGCAGCATGTTTGGGTGGAGACAGACACTAGGGCAGCATGTTTGGGTGGAGACAGACACTAGGACAGAGTGTTAGGGTGGAGACAGACACTCGGACAGCATGTTTGGGTGGAGGCAGACAATAGGACAGCATGTTTGGGTGGAGACAGACACTAGGAAAGCCTCTTTGGGTGGAGGCAGACACTAGGACAGCATGTTTGGGTGGAGACAAACACTAGGACAGCGTGTTAGGGTGGAGACAGACACTAGGACAGCATATTTGGGTGGAGACAAACACTACGACAGCGTGTTTGGGTGGAGACAGACAATAGGACAGCATATTTGGGTGGAGGCAGACACTAGGACAGCATGTTTGGGTGGAGGCAGACACTAGGACAGCATGTTTGGGTGGAGGCAGATGCTAGGACAGCGTGTTTGGGTGGAGGCAGACACTAGGACAGCGTGTTTGGGTGGAGGCAGACACTAGGACAGCGTGTTAGGGTGGAGACAGACACTCAGACAGCATGTTTGGGTGGAGGCAGACACTAGGACAGCATGTTTGGGTGGAGACAAACACTACAACAGCGTGTTTGGGTGGAGACAGACAATAGGACAGCATGTTTGGGTGGAGGCAGACGCTAGGACAGTGTGTTTGAGTGGAGGCAGACACTAGGACAGCGTGTTTGGATGGAGGCAGACACTAGGACAGCGTATTTGGGTGGAGGCAGACGCTAGGACAGCGTGTTTGGGTGGAGGCAGACACTAGGACATTGTGTTTGGGTGGAGGCAGACACTAGGGCAGTGTGTTTGGGTGGAGGCAGACACTAAGACAGCATGTTTGGGTGGAGGCAGACACTTGGACAGTGTGTTTGGGTGGAGGCAGACACTAGGACAGCGTGTTTGGGTGAAGGCAGACAGTAGGACAGCATGTTTGGGTGGAGTGGAGACAGACACTAGGACAGCATGTTTGGGTGGAGACAGACCTAACTATCATCACTCTGGCGTGTTAGGGTGGAGACAGACACTCAGACAGCATGTTTGGGTGGAGGCAGACACTAGGACAGCATGTTTGGGTGGAGACAAACACTACAACAGCGTGTTTGGGTGGAGACAGACAATAGGACAGCATGTTTGGGTGGAGGCAGACGCTAGGACAGTGTGTTTGAGTGGAGGCAGACACTAGGACAGCGTGTTTGGATGGAGGCAGACACTAGGACAGCGTATTTGGGTGGAGGCAGACGCTAGGACAGCGTGTTTGGGTGGAGGCAGACACTAGGACAGTGTGTTTGGGTGGAGGCAGACACTAGGGCAGTGTGTTTGGGTGGAGGCAGACACTAAGACAGCATGTTTGGGTGGAGGCAGACACTAGGACAGTGTGTTTGGGTGGAGGCAGACACTAGGACAGCGTGTTTGGGTGAAGGCAGACAGTAGGACAGCATGTTTGGGTGGAGTGGAGACAGACACTAGGACAGCATGTTTGGGTGGAGACAGACCTAACTATCATCACTCTGCAGAGTTGTGTGAATGTGTGTCGAGCTGACCTAACCACCATCACTCTGCTGAGTGATGGCTGTTAGGTCAGTGCGCTGACTCTCCTCGTGCTGTGCTCTAGGCGGCATGTTTGGGTGGAGACCAACGTGTTTTCTATCCCCACCCCCTGAATGAAATGCCAATTAAGGTCGATGAGGTGACGTGATGGGGAAACACGCTGGGCCGAGCGCTTCAAGGTAAACAGAGAATCCTACTTAAATATCCCGCCACTCGGCCGCTGTGCGGGGTTTATGTGGCCGTTAACTGAAAGGTGTTAACGAGACGTTTTACTCGTCCCCCGCGACTCAACACTCCGAGATGCCTTGCTTAAAGGCCACGTTTTTCCTTTTTTTTTTTTTTTTTTTTTTTTTTTAATAGATGTGTTTCCATGGAAACCACGTGGACCGGGGGAGAGAGAAAGACTTGCGGTCGTTACTTCAGCAGCAGCGTCTGTGACTGGATCAACATACACACGCACAGTATGCAGCACGCAGTGCACTGTACACAGTACACAGTACACAGTACACAGTACGCAGTACGCAGTCCTCCAGTGGAGTCCCTGCATGTTCTGACGGACGTGGTGGTTCTGTCCCCGGAGGTCAGGCTGAGACGGGGTGAAAACGCCCTCAGCTGCTGCATCACGCGTGGAGCTGGAGGAAGGGTTCCGGCTGGAGGCTGTGAGGAACATTCACACACACACGTCAACGGAGGGAACGTGTGTCCTGGCGCGTGTCTGTGTGTGAATATATATATATGTATCTACGTATATATGTGCATATATTTACATGGGTTCTGTTGGCAGACACAGTCGGTCCTCAAAAGCAGCGTTGGCCGAGACGCTCCCAAACAAAGCCGGGAAAAACAGCCAGGCTTTTTAAAGGCAGCGAAACGAAATGAACAAACCTTTTAAGAGATGCCAGAGGGATTTCTCTCTCTCTCTCTCTCTCTCTCTCTCTCTCTGTCTTGCTCTCTCTCTCTGTCACTCTTTCTCCCTCTCTCTCTGTTTAAATCTTTCACAATCTCTCTCACGTAAAGCACTTTGTAACACACATTTGTGTGCTCCATAAAGTTTATTATTGCCTCTTTGTTTTTCTTCTCTCTCTCTCTCTCTCTCTCTCTCTCTCTCTCTCTCTCTCTCTCTCTCTCTCTCCCTCTCTCCCTCTCTCCCTCTCTCTCTCTCTCTCTCTCTCCTCTCTCTCTCTCTCTCTCTCTCTCTCTCTGTCTCTCTCTCCCTGTCTATCTATCCCAGAGTGAGCATCTATCCCCACCCATTCCAGAGAGAGCATCTATCCCCTCATCAGTGTTAGAAGCCCCTCCTCCAGTGAGGGTCTGCGTTTATACACTGTTCCAGTTCTCCTCTCAAACTCAGGTTCAAACCCCAGCATGTCCTCTACTGTCTGGTCTCTGAATGGGTCATGTGACCGTCATGTGACAGTCACATGACAGTCATGTGTCAGCGAGACTCAAGAGGCACACAGTAGTGTATTAGCGTCATGCAATGTTGTATGTTTTTACGATCAAAGGGTACTTATTATTTTATGACTGTATTGATGTTCTACAGCTTATTACTACTACCTTTAGGATATATCTCGTTCCAAACACTTTCAGTAGGGATTCATATAAGTATTGCATTTCGTTAAATAAGGGTTTTATTGATCTCTGATTGTGTTTCGTAGATATTTCAGTGACTCATCTATATGTTTCTATATCCATTCAGACACACACACACACACACACAAATACACACACAGACATATATATATATAAAAGACTCATGCAGACGTGCTGTTAGATAAGAAGGGACAGCCATACATGTCCTGTGCTTCCAGGGACGTATAGAGAGAGGAATCAGTTAAAAAAGACTGCAATCTGTCGACACATTCGTGCCAAAGAATGGCTGCCAAGAATTTAATCCGATGAATAAATTAAGTACCGGGCTAAGTGGCACCCTCAAGTAAAATAATCCTGCCATTTGATCTGGTCCTGGTGGAGATGTACGTCACGTGAGTCTACGGGGGGGGGGGGGGGCTCAGTGGAAACTGAGAGGAGACGCCAAGTCATTATTTACTTTTAAATGGCATTCCTTTATCGAGTCTGTGCTTAAGTGTTTAATTAAGTCCATGTCAAATGTCAAACGTGTTATTATTTCTGAAGGTTTACCGGGCTTTGGAAAGACGCACACGTGTTTTGGTGGTGGCGGGGGGTGGGGGGTGGGTGTTCCTGATAATTGAGCTGAAAACGTTTGTGTTAAGTTGACTGACAGAATCTCAGTTTAGTTAACATAATGGAAAAAAAAAAACTAGAAGAAAAAGCTGGCAGCATCCACATGTGAATGTGTTAAACGTTGTTCAGAAGTTGCGGTGATGGAGACGCACATTGACGGTCCTTCCCTGGAGGGGAGAACGCGTGGCGGCCGTCTCTTCTGTGTCTTGGGAAACCATAGAAACCATCCCCAGTGGTGGTGAGGATGTGGGTTTTATGGAGAACAACTGGTTTGGTTTGGATGAGACGCCACAGGGTTGGCTCTCGTTGGATGTGGGTTTTATTTTGTTTCTATGAGATGCCGCAGTGTTTCATTTCAACTGGCATGATGATACTGTTTTATTCATGCCTTTTCCATAAAAAAAATAAAAAAAACACACTGAAAATCACAGAGTGGAAAGAAAACCTAAATAATTGAAGTGAGTTATTATAAGTGAATAATTTCACACCGATCAATTGAGTTTGAAGAACAAACATGTTGTAAATGTAAGTCTCTCTAGTTATTAGAGCTGCCGTTCCCCAGCTCTGTTAGAGTTTGGGGGTGGACCCCTTTTTGTACAGCTACAAACAAACCATCAGCCTTTCAATGCTTTGGGGCCAAGTGTGACTTTATGGGAAAACATCTTAAAGATTCAAGAAAACTCATGGACACTGTTGCCATTCTCCCCCCCCCCCCCCCCTGTTCCATTAGCCCCACCCGACCCCACCCACCCACACCCCACCCCACCCCACCCACCCCCACCCACGACCCAACACAACTCACCACATTTCTGCTGGGAGCTTCTCTCTGCTAACTGCTTTATTTCCCCCTGGTACCCCCAACTGCAAACCCCCAAAACCCCTAAACAACCACAGCCTCAGACTTTGTTATTATGGTGTGTGTGTGTGTGTGTGTGTGTGTGTGTGTGTGTGTGTGTGTGTGTGTTAGTCTGTGTGTGTGTTAGTCTGTGTGTGTGTTTGTGTGTGTGTGTGTGTGTGTGTGTGTGTGTGTGTGTGTGTTAGTGTGTGTGTGTGCGTGTGTGTGTGTGTGTGTGTGTGTGTGTGTGTGTGCGGTTGTGTGTGTGTGCGTGTGTGCGTGTGTGTGCGTGCGTGCGTGCGCGTGCGAGCGTGCGTGCGTGTGTGCGTGTGTGTGCGTGTGTGAACCTTTCTACAGGGTTAATGTAGGCCCCAGATCAACCGACAGCACCTATAGAAATAAGAGAGAAGCGACGGGGGAGTCACAAAGGGTCACAGCCTCCTCTGCAGCAACCCCCCGCAGGCTGACGGCCGTCTCCCCGCTACGTCGCGTGGAGTCCATTTCTGAGCCCCCCCGCCCGGCCCACCCTGTCTGGGAAACGACCACCAGAGACGTGGACACAAGGTGTGCCGAGCACCTGTTGCATTCTGCCCGCGTGCACGCATGCACTGGAGCAGAATACAAAATGGTTCCTTTGAAGTCGTGGAGTCGTCTCTCTCTCTCTCTCTCTCTCTCTCTCTCTCTCTCTCTCTCCCTCTCTCTCTCTCTCTCTCTCTCTTCCTCTTTGTGTGTCTCTCTCTCTCTCCTCTCTCTCTCTCTCTCTCTCTCTCTCTCCCTCTCTCTCTCTCTCTCCTCTCTCTCTCTCTCTCTCTCTCTCTCTCTCTCTCTCTCTCTCTCCCTCTTTGTGTGTCTCTCTTCCTCTCTCTCCGTCTCTCTGTCTCTCTCTCTCCCTCTCTGTCTGTCTGCACTTTCTATTCCCCTTCTTGCTCTCCCTTTCTTCCCTGCTCTCTCCCTCTCTATCTCTCTCCCTCTCTGTCTGTCTCTCTTCCTCTCTCTCTCCCTCTCTGTCTGTCTCTCTCTTCCTCTCTCTCTCCCTCTTTGTCCGTCTCTTTCTCTCTCTCTCTCTCTCTCTCTCTCTCTCTCTCTCTCTCTCTCTCTCTCTCTCTCTCTCTCTCTCTCTCTCTCTCTCTCTGCCCCCCCCCTATCTCCACACCAGTGACTCATGCAGTGTGTATTAATTGGCCAGAGAGGCCAAAGACGCTGGTCTCTTTTAACTGTTCTCGTCTCGTGTTGGAGTGGGGATCAAATGGCGTGGAGCACATTCTCCTGCGCTTTACTGGCGGTTTGGAGGCAGTGAACGGCTTGAGCTGCGGTCGTCGAAACACACACAGTATCAGATGGATGTTTGCATTTCCAGACCCCAGTTGAAATCCATCGCTACGCGCTATTGATTGGATCAGGAAACGTGAACACATTGCATCATTATTGACTCCGCTGTCTCAGCGTTTGGTTTTGACCGCAGTCATTATCAGAGTGTGGCTGCACGCGACGTGTGGCAATCAGAAGAAGCTGATTGAATTGTAAACTTTTAAAGATGTCAATGGAGGCTGCCTCACAGACTCTATTGATGCTGCCTTTTTGTGTCGTTCTTGGTGGCTCTGACTTCAGCCATGACTCAAGTCATCAAGGCAGATTCATAACGCTTGCTGTGCTTTTGTGCTGTGTTTGTTCATTCTTCTAGTGATTCTTTCTCCCATCCGTGGGCCGAGTGCACGAGCGTGAGTCTGTGTGTGTGTGTGTGTGTGTGTGTGTGTGTGTGTGTGTGTGTGTGTGTGTGTGTGTGTGTGTGTGTGTGTGTGTGTGTGTGCGTGCGTGCGTGCGTGCGTGCGTGTGTGTATGTCGGTATACATGTGTACATTCCTGTAGTGTGTGTGAGTGAGATACCATGTTGGCGATATCTTAAAAAAAATCATTTCTAATCCTCCAGAATGTGACATTTTTTTTAACGTTAATCAAACGCTGCTCAGCGGCCGCGCAAATCGGCAGAAGAAAAGTCTTTCTTCAAACACCACCGGAGTGTGCATAGCTGTTGATTGTCTATCTCCTCCAAACATCTGCTTCACACACCTCTGAGCTTCAGAGATGTGATCTTCAAGCATGCACACACACACACACACACACACGCACACACACACATGCACACGCACACATATGCACGCACACACACACGCACACACACACATACACACACACACACACATATGCACGCACACACACACACACACATACACACACACACATACACACACACACACACACACACACACACACACACACACACATACACACACACACACACACACACACACACACACACACACACACACACACACATACACACACACACACACACACACACACACACACACATGCACACATGCACACCAACCTTGTCACCTGGGTATGTTCCTTTGATCAGAAGAGTCAGGTTGCTACTCTTGTAGAGCTGAGTTTTATCTGATCTTCTGAACAAAGCCCCGATTCTGTTCACTCGATGGTGAAAGAATGCTCACTGGGAGGTGATGGAGGCTCTTGTGTCATCAAGCAAGTGTTTTGGATTCCTAAAACAAGCCAGCTGTTTCTCCATTTGGGAGAAAACATTTCACGTACCACGGATCGCTGTTGTGGAAATGTAACCTTTTGTCTGAAATAACAAATGCCTTACGTCACGTGACTCCAACACTGTGATGCCATCATAGAGGATCTCGTGTTGAAAAGGAACCGATCACAGCCTTGGTAGTGTCAGCTGTGTACCTCTGCCCTTTCTTTGGCTGTGGCTGCACAGGTTTGTGTTTCCTCTAAATATGTAAGGAATAGCCTGTGTATGTGATGGACAAAACAAACTGACAGGAAGTAGATCGTCTTCCCCAGTGATATTTGACACTCTATTTGTGAACATAAATGCTGCAAATGAATCATTCTGTGACATTTAAGTTATAAGGACGGTCTGTCAAAGCACTGAGTCATCAAAGGTTTGGGAGACTGGAGAGCTCCACTTACAGCAGGGGAAACTGTTGAGGGGGGGGGGGGGGGGGTCTGTCTACCTGGCTCCCCAGCTGGGTTCATTCTGCACGCACTCAGAACGCACAAGCTCGAGTCAACACTTCTTCCAACTGCATGGATGACTGTTAGGCTTTGTATTTTGTGCTGTTATTTTAAATGATGAATAATTATGTTTAGACGATTATTGTGATCAGGCTCTTAGTCCTCCTCAGATAAAAAAAAAACGACTCTATGTGTGTATCACATTTTTTCCTTCTCAATCCGTATGTGACTAAAGTGACCTTTATCAAACCATTGCAATGGTTTGATAAACCTTTGAGTTGAGGTTACTCATCAAAGTCTTACGGTGTTTAGATGCCGTGTGTGATGCTAAGTGTGGAGACGACGATGTTTGTGAGGGCTTTCACTAACAGATGTGTGATGTTGTCTGGTAGATGTAGGACTCCAGGACTCCAACAGCCTCTGTAAGGTCTGGAGAGAGCGAGGTGAAGCTCATCGGGTTCACAGCGTCCAGCAGGAGGAGGGGAAACATCGTAAAGCCCAACGCTGGTAAGAAACTGTTCCTCTCTGCTGTTCCTCTCTGCTTTATGGTTCCCTTCACAGATGAAAGTAGTTCCCACAGCACGTACAAACACATGGTGTCTGTGTAACTTATTGACCTCCACGGGCCTGTTGAGAGGAAGCTGTTGAGTGAACTTGTGAGGTGAATGTGACCATTCCAACATCACACTACGACTTCTCTGGCAATGATTATACCTAGATATACAGTGCTGCCTGAGAAGGTTGAAGTATGCATTGTTATCATTGGCTTTTACCATCAAATGGCATTCCATAAGAACCATTTCAACTTTATGATCTGCTTTAATAGCTTTATATTAATTCCATATGTTGGTTTAGAGGGGAGCATGTGTGTCGTGGAAAAACTTAAAAGTTAAAGTTAAAAGTTAAAAAGGAAAATAGTGCAGGTGGTTGATGATAAGTGAAACCCACGTAGCATTTGTTAAAACTAGTGTGCATGTAGAAACCATGTGGGTCGCTGATGGGTAGCATACAAACCAATCAGAGGAGCAATCTGAAGAGAGTCTTGCGTTGGGTTGAGACTGATAGATAGAGATAAAACCACCACAGTTGGTGCTCCCCCTCTGCAGGAGATCTCAGAGAGCACAGTGGCCATACATGGAGACGTATGGTCATATATGGAGATGTATGGTCATACAGGGAGATGTATGGTCATACAAGACAAACAAACATGAAAATGAGCCTCGTTTCAGCTGAGGCTCATTTTCATTTTGCTTCAACACTAAGAGCACTGAATTGAACAGCCATGGAGGGGGACTGGGAAGAACCTCTTCTGCCAGCAGAGAACCATACTTCTGTTCTTCACTTTGCCAGAGACTCTGGCTAGAGTTCAAAACCTGATTTTTTTTTGGCCAAAATGGAAACCACTGTGTTTGGGGAAGAACCTTCTCCTAACAGTCAAGCATGGTGATGGTGGCGGGGATGCAATCTGGGGCTGCTTTTCTTGGATCTGGACCCGGATGATTTCAAATCATCAGTCAGAGAACTCATGCCAAAATCCTGTTGAGATGCTGAAATGAACAGTTCTTGCCAAAGTCCCCTAATTGCTAGCTAAATTGTGTCAGGAGAAGTGGACAGAAATCCCTGTCAAAAGTATCTGATGGGATTTTTATCTAAATGAGATTTAATTCAACGTATGGCTGCTCCCAGAGGTTCTGCAAGCCAGAGCCTAAAGGATTCAGTATTTGTCATTTATTTTTCTATGTACTTTCATGTATTTCATTCGTGTATATTTGTCCTTTATCTGAAATTCTTTTATTACATTTTCTGGGTTTTTAGATGAAGACTTGATTGACTTGATTAGAACAAAATTAATGACCATCCCTGATGGGCTCACAAAGTTTCCAGACTCATTTCATGTGTTCATAGACCCCCTCCTCTGGATGGTCTCTGGCAGCCTTCTGTCTGGGTAGCGGTCACACACACTCGTTGTCAAGGTGTCCCAAAGTGCATCATGGGAGCCGCGTTCCGTTGGCGCTTCGTCTCTTCCTCCAGAGCTCTGTCACCCCGTAGAACCCGCGCACAGAGGCTGCTGTCAGCCAGCTCCACGCCTCGCATTCAGATGATCAAAATAGCCCACAGCAACCTAATCCCAATGTCCCACCTGTGTGTCAGTGTCAGAGTGTGTGTTAGTGTGCATGTGTGTGTGTGCGTGTGCACGCGTGTGTGTGTGTGTGTGTGTGTGTGTGTGTGCGTGTGCGTGTGCGTGTGTGTGTGTGTGTGTGTGTGTGTGTGTGTGTGTGTGTCTGTGTGCATGCATGTCTGTAATTATTTATTTGCCTAGCCCAAGGACATCTCAAGCGGCCGATAAATGAAGAGAGAAAATGGAGCAGATAATTAGCATAGCATGCATAAATCAACTGTTTGTGATGTTCTTAACTTGCACCCCAGGTCTGTTCCATATACACCACCAACACCAGCACCAGCAACACCACCACCCACCACCGTCTTTCCAACCAGTCTGAGTCAACCCCTCCATCGATATCCTTCCTCTGTGTTTTTAAAACCAAACGTGACTTAAGAACTCACATGGGGTGCTGCTCTTAATGAGAGCGAGGTGCTCTCATTAAGAGCAGGCTTGGATAGCGGGACACAGCTCCTTTTCAGAAACACGGAAGGTAGGAACTCCAGGTCCAGGAAATGCGGAACTCCACGCCAGTATTTTGCGTGAGCCGGATGGCTGTGAGGGAGAACCATGGGAGTGAAGTCAGCTGTATATTTCACTCTGTCTTCTTCACACTCTGATTCTTCTTGAGATGATCCCACCTGCGCCTCCACGTCTTATGACCTCTTCATGAGGTCTGGGCGGCTGCTGTGTGAGACCCACCGTTTCACTGAATATATGGAAACATGTGCAGCATATAGCTTCTGCACTTCCTTGCTGGGTTTTTAGAAAATAAGACTCGTTACTCGTTACTGGTGTTATTTTCTGGATGCAGATACAGAGTAAAAGTGATGAATTTCTGTGATTATTGAATGCCAAAGAGTCCGCATTACTGGGTGTACCTGAACAGGGCACAGCAGGTCTTCACAGTCCATCCAAAGCTACTGTGGTGTGAGATGTGGAGTGTGATGATTGATCCAGACCGACAGCAAACCCCAGTGTCTCCACCAAGACCTGGAGACAATATGGGGACAACAATGGTATCACCAAAAATGCATTCATGAAACAGGTAAAGACGAAATAAGTATGCATGCTATACATTATATATACATTACAATGAAACCTGTCCTTTTGTCATGGTAACGAAACCTGAATTTTACATCTTGTACGAAACACACACCGGCTACAGAAGTTAGGAGCATAATTGTCACGAGACGCTGCACCGCTTCTGTCCTGTGTGTCGGGGTTAACATTCAGGCCATGGACCTGCCTCACGCAGCGTCTCTGTGTTCTCTGGGCTGCCTGGCTCCCGACGTAAAGTACCGTGATTCCGGTGTTTAGATGCTCAGATGAAAGGATTTAAGGCAGGCACTGAACATCTGAGGGAAAGCCCGAGCGAATCCCGCGGTGTGTGGCATGTCTCTGAGTCAGAGCGGACTCGGCGCTCGGGCTCCTTAAAAAAGTGTTTCCACTTCATCCTGCGCGGGCTGGTGAGCCCAGAACGCCGTGCGCTCTTTCAACTTCCCTTGTATCTCCGGCACGCAATGTCTTCTGTGAGGAACAGCAACATGCGCTCTCACGCCTGTCAAGGCCTTCTCAGTAAATTGCGTTTCTGAATTTGGATGTCGATAGGCGGCGAGTCTCTGCCGTCGTGCGGAAGTTTGTCGCCATCTTTCTTAATTTCTACTTGGCTTCATCCATCATTTCGTCTTTTGACGCATTTCTTTCCCTTTACTGAAAATGTTGATCGAAATGTCCTTTTGATCCGAATCCTGTGTCGTAAATTGTTTTTACCCTAAACCCCCCTTACTTGTTATTACCCTCACACCCCTTAAATTGTCATTACCCAAACTTGTAATTACCTAACCCACCCTAACTTGTTATTACCTTACCCACCATAACTTGTTGTTACCTAACCCACCCTAACTTGTTATTACCTAACCCACCCTAACTTGTTATTACCCTCACCCCCCCTAACTTGGTATTACCCTCACCCCCTCTAACTTGGTATTACCCTCACCCCCCCTAACTTGGTATTACCCTAACCCACCCTAACTTGGTATTACCCTCACCCCCCCTAACTTGTTATTACCCTAACCCACCCTAACTTGTTATTACCCGAACCTACCCTAACGTATTATTACCCTAACCCACCCTAACTTTTTATTACCCTCACTCTCCCTCACCCACCCTCACCACCCAACTCACCCATCCACGTTTCATCTGCCCAGCTGTTAGCCATCCAGCTGCGAGTGTTTTTAATGTCAAATGTAATAATTTAATGGTCATTATGAGAACTGAAACTTTCCCTGTAAAGTAGTCACGGTCATTATGAAAAGTGAGAATAAAACATGTCTCAGTAATAATTAATAGAATAAAGAATCATCCCAAATCTTGGAAATCAGAGTGTAATCCCTTTGAGTTGACCGTGGTGTAGTCATGATGTCTATCAGGACTCTGAAGGAACCTGTAGTGGTGGTGATACATCATCTGGTCCATGGTACATCTGTTCCTCCCACGCCACAGAAGCAGTGTGGGAGTGAGAGAGTAAACGCTATGTTCATGTGTTCATACATCAAATCAATACCAACCTCTCTCATCTCCATTTAGCCTTCATCATTCATTCATTCATTTATCATTATTTCATCGTGTTTGAAGTTTTCACCAATTGTCTTTTACGTACAGTATATATTGCATATATTTTTTATATATAATATTCTTTATGAAGTGTTTGGAGCAATGGTTTCAAATACCGCTACGTCAATCTTTACACATTCAAGTCTGTCTTTGACATCACTTCAAACAGCACAGTCTCTCTCTCTCTCTCTCTCTCTCTCTCTCTCTCCTGCTCTCTCTCTCTCTCTGTCTTGTTTCATTTTGCGTGTGTGTGCCCCTCTGGCAACTCACATACATGTTTTGTTTGGTGGGGGCCCTTCGGGGGTCACTGGTCAGAGCGCCCCTGGTCTTGGAGAACATATTGTAAAACATTTGGCTCATGAGTAACAGCGGAGCAGTCCACTACCCTCTCTCATATCAAGCCATGTTTGGGGCGAGCGAGAGCACGGCTTCACTTGAAATGATGATGATGATTATGATGATGATGATGATGATGATGATGATGATGATGATGATGATGATGTGAACATGAATGCTTCCTCCCGACGGATCTCACAGAGTAAACGCCTTGTTTGGTTTCCCAGCGTTGCCATAAATGTGTGTATTGATTGGTTGCTCACCACCTACTAGTGGTGCTGATGCTGGGTGAAGCATCACAGGGCACGTGCCTTGTGGAGATGTGTGTTATCTAACAGCTCCTGTGTACTTACCGCAAAGCTGTTTATATATATATATATATATATATATATATATATATATATATATATATATATATAGATATCCACAGTGTAAACAACCTGTGTGGAGTGTAATGAGGGGATGTCTTCATGAGTGCGTAACCCTTTCTATAGCATTTACATATTTCCATAGTGATAATAAGAGATGATTAATTACCGCATTCACTTCATATTTATGTTGGATTACCTCTCAAAATGCGTTAAGATGCACTCTCAATTAGTAGACGAGAAGGGTTAATCGCACACACATCCAGCCATTCATACACACATTCACTCAGTCACAAACACATCCAGCCATTCATAAACACATTCACTCAGTCACAAACACATTCACCTCACTTATGCTTTCACACATTCAAGTACATATTTGTCCATTCGTACACTCACAAATGCAGTCACATATTCATCCATCCATACACATATTCAGCAGCAGTGATGTATTCAGCCACAATGTGGCAGGGGGCAGCGCCGAGGGCCCGCCCCCAAGGGGGTGCCTGGTGAACAGAAAGCTGCTGGAACCTGCTGCATGGCTGAAGGGTTCTGGTGGTTCTGGACTGGATGTGGAGAGACAGAACACCGAATGTCCAAACCATTCTGAGACGCCGTATACTAAAGACAGGACAGAATGAGACAAACTGAAGGAGAAAGGTTTCGAGTTTTGATTGTATTTTCTACATTACAGTGACGCCCCGCTAAGTCTTTCAAAGGGTCAGTGCTCGTGTGTTTATTGTGGGTTGGACTAGGAGAGAAGGTGAGAAGGGGCAGGCTGGGTCAGGATAATGAATAACATGTGCAGGCTGAGTTCGGATAACGAACATGGACATGGGTAATATTCGACTTGCATTTATAATTGTTCCGCAGAAAAAACTGTTCAAGATACTGATTTCATTAAATGGACAACCTGGGCACATAAAAGGAACGGAGAAGAAAATCCATAGCTGTTGCTAAGCAATTGCAGATATAGGCCTGCAATATAAACTGTAAGAAATACTCATATTAGAGAGAAAATGAATGTGTAATCTTGTACAAAACAGTGCACATTTTCCTAACCCTAGTCCCAAATACACCAACCTAGAAGAAATGTTGATGTATTTGTAAGAAAAAAGAATAAAAAGTAAAAAGGTATTGAATAATCAATACTCAAAAAGTACTGATTATTGATTGTGTCATCCTCCAGTCATCAACCTCGTTGAACACATTGAGGGGTTTCCGTGGGCTGGTGGTCATCTCACTGCTTGGCTCGGAGGGTTAGGGTTAGCTGAGGGGATCAAACCAGCATCCCTTCTTGTTGCCAGGCAACCTGCTCCTCCTCATCAAGCTAAGCCACTGACACTGTTTAAGAACAGTTTCTGTGAGACTTTAACATAGGGGACATTCAACAACAGTGTCCGTGGGACTTTAATATAGAGGACATTTAACAACAACATTCTCTGTGGGGCTTTAACATAGCGAACATGTTAAAGCTAAAGCCTGAAACACAGTGTTTGTCTTTTTCTGACTTGCTTCCAACACACACACACATACACTATATAACCAGTGGCTGTCATGACTGATGATTGCAGACAGAAACACAACAACAACAACAACAACAACAACAACAACAACAACAACAACAACAACAATTTGAAACAGAGTCAACATTATGAAAGCAATACTCTCTGCATGCTAACTGCACCCAGAATGCCTTTCTGCAGCATACTGTGTGATGCTGTGATCTGCGTGGAGCAAGGCATCCTGACACTGCTCTTTAGATTACATTACATGGCCACTTATTCAGCCCAGAGGGGACATTAAGGCGTGAGACCACTGCACAAAATAGGCAGAATGAAATAACATAAAGTGATGAATACATTTTTTTTGTGAGTGCACAATCCACAGTGGACGTGCCTCATTTATGGCTGCTATTTTAGATGCGTTTGTTTGTAAGAAACAATCCATTTGTATGAAGGCAGAAACTCCTTGCTGTTGGATTTTGAATAACCCAATGGCTTTCGTCACCACTGAGGAGCCACCATTAAGGAAACCGCATGTCGTGCCTTACCTTCTCTGGAGTGGCTCCAAAATGGTGGAAATAAAAACCTAAGCCTAACATCTCTTATGTTCTCTGACTCAATGAATCCATTGCCCTTTCTGTTATCTTGATGTTGTTCATCCATGACTGTGATAGTGTTCATCCGTGACTGTGATAGTGTTCACCCATGACTGTGATAGTGTTCACCAATGACTGTGATAGTGTTCCCCCAGGACTGTGATAGTGTTCACCCATGACTGTGATAGCGTTCACCCATGACTGTGATAGTGTTCACCCATGACTGTGATAGTGTTCACCCATGACTGTGATAGTCTTCACCCATGTCTGTGATAGTGTTCACCCATGACTGTGATAGTGTTCACCCATGTCTGTGATAGTGTTCACCCGTGACTGTGATAGTGTTCACCCGTGTCTGTGATAGTGTTCACCCATGACTGTGATAGTGTTCACCCATGTCTGTGATAGTGTTCACCCATGACTGTGATAGTGTTCACCCATGACTGTGATAGTGTTCACCCATGACTCAAAATGGGGTAAATGCTCTCGCTTCATGGAGCCCAGCGGGGGGAAGGCTGCACCTTTCAGAGGCAGACAGGAGTCCTCGCGGACAGCCGTCCAGACGTGCTTTGGAGGTATTGAAGAGAGAACAGGTCAGTCAGCTTCTGACAAGTCAATGGAAGGAATTACACTTGGCCTGGATGGCTGACAAGTAATCGTTAGTCATTAGGGAGAGAAAGGGGGGAAAAAATGCTGATCTTATTTTTGTCTTCAAGCGGCGTAGCCTTTGATTGACAGCTGGGTAAACCAATCCTGAGCCCGTGGTACTGGCCTTTCTCCACCAGAGAGCAAGTGTGACAGGTGGAGCTGTGAGCAAGGCCGTTTTAATTACCTTGTGTGTGTGTGTGTGTGTGTGTGTGTGTGTGTGTGTGTGGACGGGCTTCTAAGGCTCAGCATGGCAGACTGGACGTGGCTTTCTACCAGACGTGTTTTTCCCCAATAACAATCAGAACCGCCGACGGACTCGCTGTGATGCAGAACCTGGCACTGTGACGCAGAACCTGGCTCCGTGACGCAGAACCTGACTGCGTGACGCAGAACCTGGCACTGTGACGCAGAACCAGACGCCGTGATGCATAACCTGACGCCGTGACGCAGAACCTGGCTCTGTGACGTAGAACCTGGCGCCGTGACGCAGAACCTGACGCTGTGACGCAGAGCGTGACGCCGTGACGCAGAACCTGGCTCCGTGACGTAGAACCTGGTTCCATGACGCAGAACCTGACACTGTGACGCAGAGCCTGACGCCGTGACGCAGAACCTGGCTCCGTGATGTAGAACCTGGCGCCGTGATGCAGAACCTGACACTGTGACGCAGAACCTGGCACAGTGACGCAGAACCTGACTTCGTCCCTCTGCTTCAACCTTGTCTGGTTTTGGATTTTGGTTTTGGCTCACAAAAATGAGATATTTGACACAAATCTGGAGCGGTGGACCACTGACCGAGTGGCCAGTGGAGCTGGACCTCACGGGGGGGCTATAGCCATGGGACGCCCTCGCCCACCCCTCCGAAAGGTCTCACCCTTCCCTCGCTTCTGTCGGCTTTCCTCAGCTCAGGCTGCCCTGGTGCCCAGGAGGTGATGGTCCATGGGAGCGACAGGGTGGTCTTATAGTTGGAGGGGATTCACCTCACCAAGGTAAAGTCACATCCAATCAGGGCACAGAGAGAGAGAGAGAGAGAGAGAGAGAGAGAGAGAGAGAGAGAGAGAGAGAGAGAGAGAGAGAGAGAGAGGCGAGAGAGAGAGAGAGAGAGAGGCGAGAGAGAGAGAGAGAGAGAGAGAGAGAGAGAGGCGGTTCAGGCGGTTTCGCAGACAGAGCTGGTCGGTGTTTGCCGGTGGAGCGAGGGGGTAAGGTCATGGCAGGAGGCTTTGATCTGACTCACCGACCGGCCTTTATTCGCCAGGCATGGTATCAAAGCAGGCAGGCAGCGTGGAGGCTCCGGGTTGTCTGGTGCCTCGTGGACACAGCCTCCTGACGGAGACGGTGGTGTTGCCCAACAGATGAGAAGAAGAGAGAGAGACCTCTGGAGGAGGTTACTGAGTGAGCCGCCCCCGTGTCGACCTGTCACTCAGCCGCTCGCTTTACACAAGGCCTCCGATGGAGCCTGGCGGTTCCTTGATTCTGTTCCTTTTTGGAGTGGGGGGGGGGGGGGGGCTACAGGCGCGGGGGGTGGTGGGGGGGGGGGGGGACATAAGGAGAGTAGCTAATGGGCTCACAGCGACGGATCATTAAACACATCAACCCACTTACCGGGAAGTTCATCCATTGTTGTTGTTCCTTAATACGCAGCAATCACGCGTCGTTGTCGCCGCTAAACGGCGAGGTGCCGCGCTGCCGTCCTGACGATCAAACATCGTGATGTATGAGCGCAGCGGGGGGGGGGCTACCTGCACAAAGCGCGGGGAGACCGTCTCCTTGCTCCCCAGCAGGACGCCGCGGCCCACGCCACCGTCCTGACAGGAGGCTGCTGTAGATACCTCAGAGGAGGCGCAGCCAGGGGGAGTACCTGAGGAGGAGGAGGAGGAGGAGGAGGAGGGGACACAGTGAGGAGAGGAGGAAAGCAAGACGAAGAAAGGAGCGAAGGAGACACAGCAGGGAATAAGGGGGAGACCATGGAGGATGAGACCATGGAGGGTGAGACCTTGGAGGGGGAGACCATGGAGGGCAGTGGCGGTCGAACACTGGAGAACAACGTTGGTCAACCGTGGTGATTAGAGGAGCAGGGAGTAAAGAAGAGACAGGAGAAGCAGGGAGTAAAGAGACAGGAGGAGCAGGGAGTAAAGAAGAGAGGAGGAGCAGGGAGTAAAGACACAGGAGGAGCAGGGAGTAAAGACACAGGAGGCGCAGGGAGTAAAGACACAGGAGGAGCAGGGGGTAAAGACACAGGAGGAGCAGGGAGTAAAAACACAGGAGGAGCAGGGAGTGAAGACACAGGAGGAGCAGGCAGTGAAGACACAGGAGGAGCAGGGAGTAAAGACACAGGAGGAGCAGGGAGTAAAGACACAGGAGGGGCAGGAAGTAAAGACACAGGATGAGCAGGCAGTAAAGACACAGGAGGAGCAGGCAGTGAAGACACAGGAGGAGCAGGGAGCAAAGACACAGGAGGAACAAGCTGCACCTGTCACCACATCAGAGTGCCGCGGTGTCACCCTTCGCTCGCTCACACCCCCTCAGCTCAGCCTAATGAGGCGCGCGTCTCGTGGAGGGGGCCCCCGAGGTGCACCCTCTCCGAGGGGTGAGGGGGGGCCGTGCAGAGCGCTTATCGCCACGCCGACGCCTGTCGTCTCCTTCGGTCCGTCGTCTCGCTGCACCTCGGTGGTGCTCTTCCTCTGGCAGGTGACTGGTTTGGTGTGTGTGTGTGGTTGTGTGTGTGTGTGTGTGTGTGTGTGTGTGTGTGTGTGTGTGTGTGTGTGTGTGTGTGTGTGTGTGTGTGTGTGTGTGTGTGTGTGTGTGTGTGTGGTTTTGTGTGTGTGTGTGTGTGAGTGTGTTGTCTGTTCACCCGGGCGCCGGACACAGCCGTCATACACTAGAAAGACCTGTAACCGTCCTTCAGACATCACTGAAGATTGTGGCCCACACATGAGCTTCACGGCGCAGGCGACCCACCTTCAGTGAATTTGTGAGATGATGATGTCACCTAAGCATCTCGCTCAAGGACAAGAAGAGTTTCGAACCCAGAACATTTCATTTAGAAAGCCCTCCACCCAGCGTGAGCACGACACCAGGGGTTACACAGAGTCTGGAACCTCTACCCTCAGTAGTGCCAGGGGAATATGGATATGGATATGGATATGGATATGGCTCCCCACTTGGCATAGGATATGCATCTTCCATAACAAAGCGATGAGGTTAAGGCTGCATCCGAATACTCATACTTGACTGCTATATAGTATGCATTTTGTAGTATGTGACAAATATAGTGCGTCTGAATGCTTAGTACGCATTGTGTAGTAGGCAAAAAGTTTCTGAATGCGTACTACCGCCACAGTGTACAACGGTAGGTCACTACGCTATCCCCCACAATTCAGCCGGAGTCTGGTAACCGAAGAAGAAAAACGCCGCGGAGAAAATTAAAAAAAATAACAGCAGCAATATCAAGAGCCATTCGCACAGAAAGAGACATTTTAATTCACTAGCAACAACGACAAGACGGAAAACTATGAGGTATATTATCGGAGGTGACTTTAATTTTGCCGGCATCTGATCTGCTGCGCACAGAGGGGAAATACGTCATCTCTAAACATCCGGTGGCATTTTCGGTGGTGTTCGGAAGCGTTCGGAGGCGTTCTACGCATAGCTGTAGCACATACTACATTAACGGTCAAGTAGTAGACACTGAACAGAAATAGTATATACTTAGTATTCGGATGCAGCCTAAGTCCATTAAGTCATGGTAACATGAATGAATCTGTTTCTGCGTGATTCTCTGCGTTGTGAGACATTATTTTCTTTATGACTTGAAGCAGCGAAGGTTGAAGGCAAATATGTGGAGAGTAAAACAAAGGCTTTTGTCGAAGGAAGCTATCCATATAATGGTCTCCTGATTCCCATGAATTAGTACTGAACCATTGTCAGGATCTGCCCTTGAAGATGTTTTTGCTGTGGTTTTCTGCATGTGTCTTGTAAATACTTCAATGCACAATTACCCATTTCTATAGCAATACGGTTTTGAGAAGCGTGAAATAACCTGAAGTGAATGAATTAATATTTACCAACATCCTTGGTTAATCATGGCTGTCCCATTATTTAGATCTTCATCAAGTGTAAAAACCCACAGTATATTGTCCAATGACCTTGGTTTGGTGTATTCCTCACTCCCACCATGTTATTGTGGTATGCAGATTGCGCGTAGCAGGTATAATATTTAAGAATGGGTAAAGTTGTTTACATGAATCAGTGTTGCAGTGCTCACACACTCATGTCAACTCGACTTCGGATGATTCCGGGCTAGACCACAGGGATGCCATTTGCTTTGAAACCATTTAAAACCTGTTGGGTCTCATTACATCAACTGTCATTCATGGACAAATGAATATTCTGAAAGGCATGGGATTATTCCTAAAGTATTTACTTTGAAGCTGTGTGGTACTGTTCTGCTCTCTTAAGCTCAGATTTCTACGTTATTAGTGCGTGTATTCAATGCTCAAAAACAAAAACAACGTCTGACCTGTCACATTAAGATGAAGGCAACAGAGGAAGCATCAACTTCATCATGATAACAAGCTCAACAATAAACAAATCAGGGCGTGGACATTTTGAAGCCCCGTGCCCTTGTAATACTCTAACATGACCTTAGCAAAAAAAGGAGACATTGAGATGTCAATGTTTGCCCATCCCTAGGAATTGCTAATGATACCGGCTATGGATTGGCTGTTATTGATTGGATAAGATTGGTGTATAACCCTGCTTGGTGCTTTGCACATCTCTTATTGACTTTGTTGAGTCTTGGCTGGTGTGAAGGGCTAATCAGGTGTCAACTGGACAGCTGGGTTTGCACAGATGCCTTCTGGGAGATGTTGTTATTCAACAGCCCAGGAATGTAATGATAATGACTGCATATACTGGGAGCATTGTCGCCCTACGGGCTTTGAGAGCGATGCGTCGCATAATTGACACAGTGACAAACGATGCTTCAGCCGAAACCGCTCACTGGTGCCTCGCTTTGTGGAACGTTTAACGGAAAATAGGGACTCACTTAGAGACCTGCAAACTCATCAGAGGGGGAACGGTGACGTGTGTGTAAACCCTACCGCTGTAGGCCGTTCTGGGCCGGGCTTTGTCTCCCCAGGACAAAATGCTTGTGAACGCGTAGACAAAGAATTCCTGCGCACTCGACAAGGAAAACAAGGGAAAAGACAACATTTTGTTCAGGCAAAAAACACGTTTATCGACAACGGTGCGCTGCAAACCTCCAAGGTTCATACAAAATGTTGTATGTCGGACTGCCTCTTAGTGAAGAGTTCTTTTGTAATCAGCTCGCTGTTGGCATCATTATTTCAGTATCATTTTCAGAAAACACCTTGAGTTCCAGGACCGAGAGACTGTTGTGAAAGGAATGCTGCACTAACTAATACTTTATAGATCATACCAAACCGCAATAATTAGCCTTTAAAATATGATTTTTACGAGCACAAGTCGGATGGCAGAGGAGTCCGGAGTCAGAACCACCTGGAAGGCAACATTAAACATTTGGGTCGGTTGTATTTATGCGCGGTACATATAACTTCACACAACTTTATATCAAAGCAAAGGGTTTTCAAAACTAATAATGGAAAAATAAATGTGTATGGATGTGTGTGTATGTCAGTGTTGAGTAGCCCGGTCCGTAAGGGTTCGCCCTCTTTGGCATGTCTGGCATGGACCCCCGGTATGGTTCTGGTACGTGTGGATGCATGGAGCTCCATCCGGGGTCGCGTCACACCTTCACAGTCTCGGTCTCACCAAAGGGGCTGTGGAACAGCGAGGTTCTGACCTGTTTCTGCTCTCACTCCATGGAGAAATGGGGCTGGTTTGCAGGCGTGCCAGCGTGTGTTGTCTGGTTTTTGGGGGCTATGCTGTGCTCTGTGGGGCCGTTTCCATGGCCTTCGCCCTGAGGCTTCCCTGATGTTTACCGGCTGCACCGGCTGCTTGCTTAAATAACGTTTGAATATCAACCATTCAACACGAGTCTTTTCTGCCGGGTGCAGGGGATCCACACCCGTCCCGACAGCCTCCATGTTAGAGAGCCGTCCAGACACATTATTCCACCATTTTACCAAATGAATACAAAGCTTTTGCCTCGGCGCTCCTCGGTGCGCCTTGCACCTAGCGTCCAGACATGAACCCCTTCATCCATGCAGAGTGGGAGTGCTGCTCTATTATGCCAGCCCTTACGTTTCTATCAAAGCACAATCACTGGTCGGCACAATGGAGGTGCCTCTCCCCATCACCACTAATCAAGCAATCTTTCCCTCTGGTCGGAGGATTCTTTAACCGCCATATTTCTGCGGGATGTGACACCATCCATCTTTCTCTCATTAAAGCAGGGGTTTCGGGGGCCTCTGATTAACGAGACCTCCCACCCTCCCTACAGATGTTACTGAGAGGTGGAGGTGACAGAGAATTAGAGTCAAAGGGAAAAGGTGTTGAAGACATTTCTTTTTCTTTGTCACTCTGCGTATTGAAGAAAATGGCGCGGGCCTATCTAGATTTAGACGGCGTTGTACTGATGATTATGGTTTATTATTATACTATATTGTACACATCGTATATTGTATATATCGGCATTTCATTGGCTCTGTAGCTGTACTCTGCGCAATGACAATACAGTTGACTCTAATCTAATTAAGACGATGCGGTCGGCTGTTTTGTCCCAGAGTCAGTGACAGCAGTAAATTACACAGTGGACCGGAGGGACAGTGGACTCTTTGTACATTTGGTTGTTGTAGACAGTTTGCTTCTGTTCTGTTTACTGTTGTTCTACGTTCTGTTTATCCCATAGAAAGTGGATGAAATGTTAAGTGTCGGCTAAGATAGGTTTACGTCACTCGTATGTCGTGTACCCTGTGTGCCCCAAAACGGGGTAACACGTTTTTTTTTCTTAAAACGGGCGGGTGGGTCAAGTCTGCGAGGAAAACAAGGTGATAAAAAAAGCCTGATTGTCTGGGGACACACATAGACGTGTCGGGGGGGGGGCGACATTTACCGGCAGATCGACGCGGTGCTGATGTGTACACAGAGGAGGAGTGGAGCCGATCCTGTGACGAACACACGGCTCTACCAGAGTCTCTGGGCCTCCGAGGCCTGAGCCTCGAGACAACAGACGCCATCACTGTTAGCGTTAAGGCTGAGAATCTGTTTAATTTGCACGCCCTGTTGTTTCTTTGCCTTGTGCTTAACTCCAGTGCACACGCCGGTAGAGCGAGCACTGCAACAGAGTCAAAATAAAGGGGTGTCTTATTGTTTATTCCAGGGGGTAAACAGTTTTTGTTACACTATCTGAGTCTTATTTATTTCTCCGACTTCTGAGCCGGGATAACCTTCTTGGGGAGACGAGACAGCTGCAGACATCCGAGGAACCCACGATGCACGGGGCTGTGAACGGCCGGGACACTCAGTGAAGAAGACAGGGGCATCCAAAGACCAAAGTTTCACAGAAGCATGTTTCTGACTTGATGCTCTCTGGGTAATGAAGTCATTTGACACATTTTCCCCCTGGACAAGCCGAGACAATGGGAAAAGTGAGAGGAGTCTTGCAACAAGGGGGTGTGATGGTGTTTTTTTTCCACTGTACTGTACTGGCCTGGCTGGACTCAGCTGGACTCTGCTGGACTCGGGGCTGGGCTTTGGGTTTTCGTTCCACCCGGGGTACCTGCTTTAAGACGCATGTTTAACTGATGACACATTTTGTCTTGAGTCGATGACACAACTACCCACTTTTATTGCCTACTTAGTTATATAATATAGCCTACCGTAAAATTGCATTGATTCGTTTAAGAGACAATTAATATAATGTGATAGTTTCAGACAGAGGGAACACACACAACGCTATCCACAAATGATGAAGTCAGTTTTGACGTTCAATACTCCGCCTTTTTTGCTTCCTAATCTCAACAGCTCACTGAGAGCTGCTTTATTTCAGATTAGTGTTGTTGATACATCAGCCTCTCACGCATACTTTCCAAGTCCTTGATATCAGCAAAGAAATAGGTTTAACATCAATATCAGTGATCTAACAGTGTGAACATTGTCCAGCGGCCTCCAGACCAAGACTATTCTGAAAGAAATCTATCCCTTTTGTAAAAGAGCCTGTTTGTTTTGCAAGAGAATATCGTCAAACTTAAAATCAATCCTTCATTAACCCTTTTAATTAGGCCTCTATAGTTTCAGGAACGAACAAATAAACAAAGAATTAAGCTGTTTGGAGCGTTAGCCATACTCTGCATGGGGATGCATCTCACAAGAACGCACCGATGTTTGTGTTTTTATTGGAATTTTCATAGGATTTTATAGGTATGTTCATAGGTTTTTATAGGTATTTTCATAGTTTTTTGGGGTATTTTCATATAGTTTTTTTTTTTTATAGGTCTTGACGATGGGTGCTGGTCTTGCTTGCTCTGGCGCCTCCTCGAGATCCGGTCCTACTATAGGTATCTTCATAGGTTTTCATAGTTTTTATACGTATGTTCATAGGTTGTTATAGGTATTTGCATAGGTTTTAATGGGTATTTTCATATATAAATAGGGATTTTTAATGTTTTTATAGTTATCTTCATAGGTTTTCATAGGTATTTTTATAGGGATTTTCATAGGTTTTTATAGGTATTTTCATAGTTTTTTGGGGTATTTTCATATAGTTGTTTTTTTTTTAATAGGTCTTGACGATGGGTGCTGGTCTTGCTTGCTCTGGCGCCTCCTCGAGATCCGGTCCTACTTGGGCCGGGCAGGGCACAGCTCGGTCCATAGGTTTCTTTAAAGGAGTTCGGGGCATATAAGAACTCAAACGTGGATCCCCGCCTTGTGCTCGTGAGACCTAGCCCACATTTTAACGTAGAACGATAATCAATTAATTATGTTCACTTGGATATTCTAGGTTCATGCTTTGTGACCTGTCCATAACCAGGAATGTATATGTGTGTGTGTGTGTGTGTGTGTGTGTGTGTGTGTGTGTGTGTGTGTGTGTGTGTGTGCGTGTGTGTGTGTGTCTGTGTGTTTTAACCTGTATTGTCCGCTCGTTGGACGGCTGAAGCAGATTATCACTCGTCTCATTATCATCATCAGGTGCAGATTATCATCACTTCAGAAAACATATAGTCTGTCTGTAACCAGTAGAGTTCAGTCTTTAAAATATTCATTTTTTATTTGAATTACTTGATTTATTCAATATTGCTCTGAAATAGTTTTGACCTCTACCAAAGTCAACACACACCATGTTTCAGACTTACAAAATTAACAAATTGACAATGTTGAGAAAAAATGGTGTAGGCCTATCTCATGCTTTTTCAAGCTAGCTTTCTCAGAGAATCTAAAAAAAGATTATATCATGGAATTAATTCATATTCACAGACGACATACAAACAACTAACAGAAAACAAATAACATAAAATGTTCGGTGTTAATTTACCGTTTTAAATTGTAATGTAATGACGTGTGGAAAATATTTGATCACACATTTTTCGTATTACTTTCCTTTCCTGCAGTGAATGTAACTAATCAATTGAGTCAATGCAGAGTCAGACATAATAATGCGTTCGACCCCCACCATATGTAATAATAACTGTGTAACTCTTCACTCTGAAGAGCTGCTCTTTAGTGGATTACAGGTTTTGCGTTGCATCCTGTACATGTGTGTTTGATATCCAAAGAGTTCAATATTGCAAAGTGCTTTGATAAGTCGGACGTCATATCAGCTCGGATCGATAGAATGTCGCTTTGGGCTCCAAAATGATCCCAGACGGCCCCCTCCGCCGCCTTGCTCTTATTTCATGGCACCTTATTACCTCAGTTTAAACCTGGCGAGGAGGAGAGCCGAGGATGTGACTGGACAAAACCTCCGTCTGGGGAGGGGGAGGGGCGGGGGGGGGCGGAATGACTTCATCACGTCAAGTGCAAGAAAATGGACGGGGAGGGAGGAGAGCGAGACAAGTGGTGTGTGCGTGGGTGTGTGTGTGTGGCGGGGTGGTGGGGGGGAGGAGGAAAGGATGGAGGAACCGAGAGAGTAGAAGGGTGGGAGGAGAGGGAGGGACGGACTAAGCGAAGGGTTGGACGGGGTGCGCATGACATCATTGCTCCAGCTCCCGAGCGCGCGCGGACAGCTGTGGTCTCTCCAAGAGCGCGAGCTGCTTGAGGGACAAAGTCCTCCTGCGGTAGCGACACGCGCGCCGAGCGAGCCTGCAGCCCGCCAACCCCGGATTTAAAAAGTGTTATTTACAAACAAACAAACAAACAAACAACCAACCCGTGAGCCGCTCCTATTGGTCCGCCGCAGGGACGCGCACACACTAACGGGATTACTCTTTAATGAAGAAGATGTGATGTTTGAGAAGCTGGCTGGAACAAAAGGACTCCGACGCTGAATTAAGGTAGGAGCTCCATGTCTTCTCTGTCCCGACAAATGTCACCCCCGTCCTGTCGGATGTCAGTAACCTAACGGCGGCTGAAGACAACGTAGTGTTGAAAACGCAGAGATGGAGAATTGATGCTCGCGGAGTTTCGGAGCGCGCACACGCCTTTTTTGGGGGGGTGGGGGGGGTGGGGGGGGGTTGGATACGGAATTAAAAAAAAGTCCTCCGTTAGACCGAGCTTTTGATTGAGACGCGTGGCTGAAGACACACGGGAGCTGACGCCCAGAAGAACGGCTCCTGGTGAGAGCCCGCACCGGAGCCCCTCCACCTAGATAGCCACGGAGCGGAGGCGAGCGCTGAGTTTGGAAGCCGAGCGCGAGGAGCTGCTCGACGGTCCCGCACTCGGCGCGCGGAGCTCCGGCTCGCCTCACGGCTGCCGCAAAGGTGTTGCTCGCTCGCCCCCCCCCACTTCTTACCGCGATTTATTAATAAACACGTGAAAAAAAAAAAAAACACGTCGCGTTGAGACCCGCGGTGCCCAAACATGACACGGGTTGACACAAAAAAAAAACCCGAATTATTTTTTATCATCCTTGAATAATCGATGATTGTCGGTGGCAGACCCCAGGGGCGCGCGGCTCTGGTGAGGGTTGTTAAACCGATGCAAAGTCGGTCCGATAGTTGATTTTTTTCTTTTTGGACCCGGGCATTGGCCGTCCTGGGGGGGTTGGAGGTGGAGGTGCAGCCTGTAGCAGGTGCATCTCTCCACAGGGCTGCTGCTTTAACCAACCGATCCGATGCTCGGCGGTTTGTGTGCGTGCGTGTGTGTGTGTGTGTGTGTGTGTGTGTGTGTGTGTGTGTGTGTGTGTGTGTGTGTGTGTGTTTGTGTGCGTGCGTGCGTGCGTGCGTGCGTGTGCGTGTGGGTGTGGGTGTGTGAATGAATATGCCCCTTGACGATATTATTCTTATTATTGTGTCTACTCTTAGAGCTCCGATCGATCATGAATGTGATTTCATTGGTATGGTCAGCCTTCCTATATATAAATATAACAATCTTCGTACAGCATCAATCCAAAAGCATTCGGGTGTCACAGGCACAGGGCTCGCAGAACAGTGAACGGATGAGAATGTATTCTGTCAGCGGGGCTCGCGTTTCTGCTGTAGCCTACTTTGTGTGTGTGTGTGTGTGTGTGTGTGTGTGTGTGTGTGTGTGTGTGTGTGTGTGTGTGTGTGTGTGTGTGAGAGAGTGTGCGTGTACGCGCGTGCGCACGTGCGTGAGGCGCGTGGGGCTGGGATACACCCTAAGATTGCGCATCACGTTCTTAATCTGTGTTACGAGGACGAGCGTGTTTGGAGTGGACGCGGTTTCGAGGCGCGCCGCTCCGGCAGCCGTCAGAGAGGTGGCAGCAAGTCGAAGAGTGGAAAGTGCCGATGACAGTCTGACCCAAACCGCCCTAAAACTAGCCTTGACTGGGCTGTGTGTGTGTGAGTGTGTGTGTGTGTGTGTGTGTGTGTGTGTGTGTGTGTGTGTGTGTGTGTGTGTGTGTGTGTGTGTGTGTGCGCGCGCGTGTACGTGCGCTCGCGCGCCCGCGCTTGGTAAACGGTGCATGTGGAATTCTTGTAAATACAATTCATCGGGTTTCTTGTGAGAATATCGGGGAATTCAAAAGGGCCGATCGATAAAACTCAACTTCCGCTTCCATTTTTTATGTAGGCCTACGCACTAATGTGAGAACAAGGGGGCTGGAATAGTGGACGAGATTTGTAGAGACTAT
>JAXIVH010000003.1:3590623-3591742 GCA_036785325.1 Urophycis tenuis | reverse complement strand
CTGGCAGCGATGACCCCCGTGACCCCTCGTGTAAACAGAGTGCCCCCCCCCCCCCCTGTCCCAAACACCCCCCCGCTCCCTCCCTTCACCGCCTCCCCCACGCTCCCGACCCACCAGCACCAAATAAGGCAGCCGGGTGGCCGTGGAGGGCTAGAGGAGGAGGAGGGATGGAGTCCGCCAGTTACAGCCAGTCTGCCAGGGGGGGGGGGGGGGGGTGGCGGGGGGGCGGGGGGTACAGCTCCCTCCAGCACCACAGCCACTGGCCTACCCTCCCCTCCGTCCCCTCCCTCCCCTCTCACCCACTGAGAGGCGAGCTGCAGAACCGGGTGGATGTGTGGCTCGTCCCCGGTGCCCCCCAGGGTACCCGCGGGCCCCCCTGGAGCGAGACGCCTTGCGGGGGGGGGTTGAGAGTGTCTGAAGGACTGGATGGTTGTGAAGGGGGGAGCGAGCGGTCAGCCGTTCGCTGTTTTTTCACATGCTCGTGCTTGGGCCGGCGCCAGTGTGCTGTGTTCTTCAACATGCAACGTGCTCAATAATACATGGAGACACGAAGGCACGCTGAGAGGCACGGGGTAGCGATGACATGCGCTCCTTTTACGCCGGCTCACGTGGGCCGGTGAGCTGCTCGCTGGTGTACACACACACACACACACACGCACACACACACACAAACACACATGCACACATACATACATATACACACACACATAGACTCATACACACAGACATACACACACACACACATACATACACACACATACACACACACACACACACACACACACACATACATGCGCACACATACACACACACACACACACATACATACGTACACATACACACACACACACACACACACACATACACACAAACACACACACACATACAATGTGCAGTTGATCACTGGCCTGTGTGCCCCCCCCCCCCCACACACACACACACACACACACCCATAAACTATTAATTATATAGTGGTGCGTTGCAGAAGAGAAAAATGGTACAGAAAACCAAGAGAGAGAGAGAGAGAAAAAAGACAGATGTGCACATCACACTCCCACACACACCCACACACACACTTGGACAAGACGGAGCTCGTTAAAGGGCTGGGTAACGACCTGT
>JAXIVH010000003.1:3565623-3585623 GCA_036785325.1 Urophycis tenuis | reverse complement strand
AGTGTAGTATCCTATAAACTTTATTGAAACATTATTCAGACGTAATACACAACATTATTATGAGTGAATAACAACATTGTTGTGTTATTTTGTTGTTATATGCTATGCTACTTAGGCCTACCTGATAATACATTATTGAATGATTGTGTGGATATGCTGAGGCCTCAGACAGATCAACCAGATTCCTATGTACTTTACACATCTTACGCCCTAAGACAACATACATTTTCAGGAACGTCATTGATTAGCTGAATTAATATTTTTAAAATAAAAATTTTATATAATTAATAATTTTGTGTAATATTTTTTATATGTGGTCGAACCCCATAGACTCAGACCCCCCTGAACGCTGGGCTCCCTGCTCGTCCGCTGCCACGGGCGTTGTCACATGGTCCCGGGGGGCGTCCAGCTCCGATTTTTCTCTCTCGGAATCCAGCTCCGTGTTTTCTCTCGCTCGAAATCCAGCTCCGTGTTTTTGCGCTCTCTCTCTCTCGTGGTCCAGCTCCTTGTTTTCTCTCTCGGAGTCCAGCTCCGCGTTTTTTTTTCTCGGGGTCCAGCTCCGTGTTTTTTTTCTCTCTCTAACTCTGTGAAACGGGGTGTCTTTTAAACTCCTGTCTCCCCACCCACCCCCATCCACCAAGTCCTCCAGAACCCAAAGAGGTGGATTTGGGAGGAAAAGGGACACCAAACCTGGAACCCGGAGTAACGTGGAGGGGAGCAGCGACCACGGTACACGTTAGTGGTCGTGTGTGAGACGTGACGGCTGTGCGTTCGTTCACCGCCGCGTTTCGTGACGGTCAGCGATACACCGAGAGAGAGAGAGAGAGAGCGGAATGTGTTTGTGAGACCGCTCACCTTTCCTGCTAAAATAGTTCGGTGGAATATACAAAAACAAGAAGTTGTACTTGCAGGATAACTTCACGGCCGACGGGCTGCGGATTAAACCCGTCCAGCGTCTGTCCCCCCCCCCCCACCCCCGACTCCACGGGGGTCTTCAGAAGACTCTCGATAGTACAGTAAGTGTTATTTATTCAATACCGTAACTCGTGAGGGGTGGAACAAAACCATTCACAAACATGGGAGTCAAAAGTCAAAAGAAGAACGTGAGATTCGGATCTTTCTGCTGGTGTGAACCGTTACTTTGACTCACTTGGGGTCTTTGTTCCTGCGGACCCCCAGGTTGTGACGAAAAGGCTTCGACGTGTCCCGTTCACTTCTCTGCAGACCGATCCTTTGTGTAATTAGTCTATTTGAATCCCTTTTCGGTAGCCTTTCGTATTCTACGGACTTTTTTTTTTAATTAAGTTGTAACGGTAAATGACGAGGAAAACCTGGCGGAATCTAGGTTTCAAAGTTGTGATTTGATATCGATGGTCCTGGTTGGTCGGGATGTGTTTCAGATGTATGGCTCAACGAGGAGTCAAACTACCAACCTCCACCGAATGGTCGGGATGTATTTTCAGATCTATGGCTCAACGAAGAGTTAAACTCAAACTACCAACCTCCACCGAATGGTTCTGATGTGTTTCAGTCCATGTGTGCCCCAGACCACTCGTCGCGGTGGACACTAGTCATTTACTGTCCAACCAAGGCTGGGAAGTTGCGTTTTGCCTTTTCTAAAAAGAACTCTAACCCCTAATGATTTAGTTTTTTTTTTTTAACATTGAGGTATGATGTTGTATTATTTAACACACAGATCAGGCCCATTCTAAACTCCGTACCACCCAATGGCTGTCCCTCCTCGCCCTTATTACCCGCAACCCTGGCGTGATTCTAAATCAGAACCTTTTTTTATGATTGCATTGCAGGGATTGGAATCTATGTCGTTTCTGTTTGGTTTATACGGTTCATTAGATGGTCGCTCAAACATGTTAAGGAGTACAAGCCTCGGGGCCTGAACATGCAGGTCCATGGAGGCGGTCTGGTTGTTTCATTCTCTCACGGGCTCAGTAGACGCCAAACTAGAGCTGGAAAAGCCTCCGTTTTACGAGAGCGGGATGTTGGTCCATCAGCCCCCCTGCGCCGCGCCATTCATTTGGCACGCTAACCGGTAGAAATAAACCCATTTGTCATGTGACTGAAATCTGCTGGTTGATTGTCAGAAGCGAGAAGGAGTCTTGTCCTGTTGGATTAATTAGACGACACCTAGCATACCAACAGACTGTTCTGGCTGCTTAATGCGGCTTTAATTGAACCATTTATCACCAGTGATCACTGTCACACTCCTGGGCTCGCGGCACGCCAGAGGAGGACGTGCGATGGCTCGACGAGAAACGCCTCGCTAGGTCTAAAGGCCCATTTATACCCTACGGTAATTACGGAAACGGAGGCTTTCACCCGGTTCCGGGGGTCGTTTCATCCGGCAGTTTGTCCGTTGGTCAAGAGCTTAGCAATCCGGTGAGCTCCGGGCGAAACGGAGCAATACCAGAGAAATTCATGGGGGCAGTAGAGAGTCAGGAGCGTTTTGGTTTCGGAAGTTTTATGGAGGAAGAAGAAGAAGGAAGAGAGGGAGATTTAAAAATGGCAATGGAGGAGAGAATATGTGAGATGGTTAGGGGGTACATTCATTTGTACGACGCCACGGTGCCTGGGCACCATAACATGCATAACATAATAACTTCCATAACATGTACATAATTGCAACCTCCTCAACAGACGCCATGTTTGTACCGCCCTCTAGAGGATTTCTTACGAACGTCCGTAATACGGACGGAGGCATAAACACAAGCTCCGGGAGCAACGTCTGGAACGGAGAGACGAATTTCGTCCGGTTCCGTAGGGTATAATAATAGCTTAACGCTGCGGTTTCTCCCGTTTCCCTCTCTGGAAGGACAGACCGACGCGTCGGCCGTCTGTCTGACAGGCTCATAAGCGATGGTAATGAATACAGGGCTATGGGAGTGATGAAAACATTATACCTCCCATAAAACTTTCAACATTTATTGAGCAAAAAAAACTTTGGATGCCTCCCCGGGGCTGCTTTTCCACCTGTAGGAAAAAAGCTAATTGAATTGCGCCCTGGATATCATTTTATTTAACTTATTTTCATTTTTTTTTTCTTCATATGGCAAGGTGGTGGAGGTGCCCTCCTAGGGGTTTTTCACAAATTCATTTTCTTTTGCAATTATTGCTTTCTCAGGTGTGTTTGTGTTTTTTTTTTTCCTTTTTATTTCAGCGGGGCTCTGCCATTCTATTTCTGCAGTGGGCCAAACGGGGGGTGGGTGGGGGAGGTGGGGGACAGCTGCGAGACGAAACGGGTGTCTGTAAGCCTTTCAAACTCATTTACTATTCTTGTGGTACTCAAAAGAGTGAAGGACTTGTCAGCTTACTGGCTCCTATATTTCTCTAGCTCTGGGGCTCTTGTCATCAAGTGGATTTTTGACTTGCACTAATCATAATTTTTTGGTCTTAAAAATCCTCTCCTGCAAAAATATGCTGTCGAAAATGGTGTCAGTGTGCCATGGCTACTCTCCCTAAAAATGTTTGTCCCTATCAATATGCCAACGCTGAAAAGAAATGTTGCTCTAAATGTCTCAGAAAGAGGCGGAAACCTGTGAGGTTCTTGAGGTTCTTCTTGTACGTTCTTGGCTAGACGTCCAGTCTAAGTAATGCCACCATGTGAGCAACGCACAGTGGAGCCTACAGAGTTCTCTGTTGGCGTGCAGAAGACACGTCTGCCACTTCAAAGCTGGCGGAGAGGCACTTAGCCACATAGTTTAGAAGCATTTTGTCATATTTGATGAAATTGTCTCTACACCCCGACAGCAGTCAATAAATCAAATGCTCGTTCAAAAAAAAAAAAAAAAAATGTGTTACCTTTAGCTGTCGCAGGCCTATAATAAGCCTGTCCTATAATAAGCCTGTCCTACAGCCTACTGTCTGCTTGCATACACACCCGGCCTACACACGCAGCTACCTATATAGTAAGCTACCTTACTCTTGCTGGGGACTCGGGAGTCTTCCACAAGGCTCAGCCTATCTTTTACTGAAACCAGCTGTTCTGGGGGCGTGGCTGTGGACGCAGGCCTGAAGAAAGAGGTGGGAGTCTTGGATACTTTCAAAATCTTGCTTCTCCAGCTGTGTTTTTTTTCTCTCCAAATTGCCCACCCTAGCGTTAAGTCATTCAAGATTTTTATATACAATTTCAAATGAAAGGGATACTTACCTTTTACATTGTGGTTGACAACACACAAGTCGGGACAAAGTGTGGTTCATGAAAGGATTACCAACACCTCAATGCAGGCAATGCAATGCAATTATCCACACACGGCCCATCAGAAAAGTACATAACTGTTTAGATCACAGCAAGTTGTTCTCAAGTCTTTTTTTTTTTTTTTACAGTAGACCGTCTGCTAATGTGTGCTTGAATTCATCCCTGTGGCTCTTCGTGAAACGGTGTAGATCTTCTGGAGTGTTTCTTGACAGTGACGAGCGTGAGCTGAACCATCACGTGACACCAGTGTAGCGCCACACTCTCCTCCTCTTCCCCTGCAGCTCTCCTCGTCTTCTCAGCTGCTTCGTCTCCTCTCAGCCGGCTCCCCGCTGATTGCATTCAAAGCCAAATTAGAGCGTTTTGACGTCAAGTACCTCGCAATTAGTCACATGGCTCTTGATGTGGTGGCGGGCGGCGGCATTAATGGAGGATGTGGTATGGGATGAGTGGTGTCGGGGAGGGGGGGGGGGGGAATGTGGGGTACACCGGGGCGCCTCTGCACACACAGCTAATTGTGTTTATTTATCTTCATTTATTTGGGAGCTGTTGAGTCTCCTCACACCGCCACGCCATGCTGTTCCTCTGTCTGTGAAAACCAGAAGCGTTGTGTTCCCCCAACCTGCAGGCCAGGAACTTTGAGGGGAATCGGGAACCCAACGAGGGAGTGAACCTGTCCTTCAGAACCCTGTGGGTGTGTTGATGGATGGTTAAAGCTGGGGGAGACAACCAGAGTAAGTGAATTTTTGTCAGCGTCCAAACTGAAAAATCCCACCTCTCCCTCCAGGCCTTCCTCAAAAGCCACGCCCCCAAAAGACAGGACTAGCTGGCTAGCTTCAGCAGTAGGTCTACCGAGGGTTTTGGCCTCAAGGGAAAAGGTTCACCATGTGTGAATGTTTGCTTTCAGTCTGGTATTTCCTGGAGGAGTGGGCAGACACAGGACACTGTGTGGGGGGGGGGGGGGGCAGGACTTTTAGCACACTGATTATCGACCTGCCCCACTCGAACACTTGGTACCGACCGTCCAGATAGTGTCCCAGACTGAAGCAATGTTTTAAAGGTGAACAATGGACTTCCAGTCCCACAGGCTGTCCGAAGGTTGGACTCCCAGGAACTCGGGGGACCGGGTGCGTTTGCGAACTAGATGGCAAAGATCACAGGGCTGATTCAGGCCAAGGGACCGTCGGACACAGCAGTTGTGTTGGTCAAGGCTGTTGGAAGGTTAGGGACCGTGTCGGGACCAGATTAGACCAGGGCGGTGTGTTCATTGTCTGAATTCATTGATTGGTGCCATCTCTGAGCTGAGGTCCACCAGAGGCTGGGCTGCCCTCATGGGGCTGGAGGAAGGTGATTGATGGGAACCTCAATGTCATTCAAAGGGAGGGTAAGCTAAAGACATCAAGTATTGAAGTTGATTTGTTATATACAGAAAATTGAGGCCATGCGCCTGGTTCATGTCTCTTTGTTTCTGCCACTTTGACCCTTTGACTTCCCTGTCTTTTGGGTGTGTGTGTCTGTGAGGGAGAGAGTACCTCCCCCCCTCCCACACCTGTATCAACCTATATATCTTCTGTCGGCTCTACACAAATACAGACTCACCCGTGTCAGTAAATCTGTTGGGTCCACGGCGGAAAATACATTTGAAGTCCATATAAGGCTGATGAGACGAACACAGGGGCTATTTTACGACCTCCACGGAGCCCAACACCTGTTCTCACCCCCCACACTCTTTTCCTCTGTGGTGATGAGTTTATTTAAACTGATGTTTTTGTTCCTGAAATGTTATGGGGGGGGGGGGGTCAGTCTCTCTCTATTTCTATTCCTCTCTTTGAGCCAGTTCAAAGAGACGCCAACTTGTTTGCACATATATCCACGTTGTGGCCGTGGACGGACGGCAGTCACACCTGGCTGCTGTAGTAATGTGTCCCGACACGCACCTCTTAAGGGATCCAAACATTTTGTGGCTTTGTTATTGTTGTCGCGGTTTCCCTCAAGATGGAGGTGCGGACGGTACATTTTCTTGTCTTGTTCGGACCTCCGTGGACTTTCCCATCGGAGGAGAAGGGGGGGGGGGGGGGGGCTGGATCTGTCGGGCTCAAACTACCTGTTGATTCATTTGAGGAGAAGGAGGTTGAAGTCATACTTTCCACTGCCGTGATGGTGGGGGATTCATCAGAAAAACACCGCCCACTGTAACACTTTTAGAGGAACCAAAATGGCCGGGCCGGATGTACCCCCCCCCCCCCCCCCCCCCCACACCGACCACCTGCGACTGTGAGCTGAGTGCTCAGGCTCTCGTTCGCACCTGTATTTATAGCTGCATCATCCAAGAGGAATCTAAATGGCAGGTCTGATGACAGGGGTGACAGGGTTCCCATCTCTCTCTCTCACTCTCTGTTGTTGCTGTCCTTCTCCCCTCCCTGCTCTCTCTTGCTATCACTCTTGTCTTTTTTTTTATGGCTGTGACTGGTTTTCTCTCTCGCTCTCTCTCTCTCTCTCTCTCTCTCTCTCTCTCTCTCTCTCTCTCCCTCTTCCTCCAGGGGTACCCCCTCTCTCACTGGGCCAAGCTGATGTCCAGCCCCTTAACTTGTCGTTGCCATCTGGTTTCCAGCCAGATTGATGCTCCAACTGTCCCTCTGGGGCCCAGACTACCCCTCCTCCTCCCAGGGGGGGAACCAGAGAAGCTCTGGCCCCCCCCTCTCCCTGAGGTCCCTGGGGGTCCGACCCCTTGGTGCGTTGGGATTTGGGGGGGGGGGGGGGGGGGGGGGGGCGCTCACAACCACTATTTCACGTAGAAAGGTCAAGGGGAACAGGTTGTTGATGGCTGCATTACCGCTGCATTACTTCCTACCCAGTGTGAGTGCTTTACAGTGAGATGATCTCATCTTGTTCCCTGCTGTTGAATAACTATATACGCCACACATGCTGTTGGAAGATGAAGGTTTTCAGTTGTTGTTAAAGTATGCGGTTGGAATTGTATATTTGTAGAATTATGCAGTCGTAGCGTGGTGTTGATATTGTAACAGGCATTTGCTATTGTGGTGCTATTATTTTCTATTGCTATTGTGCTATATTGTGGTTCGGTATGGTATTGTAGTTCTTGGTTCTTGACATGCTGCTGGTGTGCTGTTAGTCTCCCGTTGGTGTGGTAGAACGCAGAGGCTGCGGTCGTGTGCTTCAGCAGTGACCTACTGCCGTTGAAGGATGCTTATTGCTAACTGAAGGCAGGGTGTCTGCCCGGAGGTGCAGGCTGCGGCCAGGGTGGGGCAATCCTTATAAATATTTCTGTTTGCAGTAACAACCAAAGAACAAAATAAAAGGGTCGATAGGTAGGTCTATATTTTTTTTTTTTCAAAATTAAAAAAAAAAAAGTTGTTCATGGTGAATATGTCGGTATGAATTCAAACACATTTGGATATCGTGACACCACTAACTGGGTCTCCAACCTGTAAAAGTTAAGTGGTCTCCTTGACATATATTTATATTTATATTGCATGCTGTCTTGCACCAGGGATTGAGGGAAACGGCATTTCGGTTCTTGTGTATGGCCTGTACATTCATGAAAACTGACAATAAAGTTTACTTGAATCTTGAATCTTGAATCTTGACATCAGTCGACACGGTCACTGTAAGACTCGAGGGGAGAAGGGATGGGTAAAGATCTGGGCACAGTTCTTCCAGAAGTTTGTGTCCCGTTATAGTGGTGTCGAGATACTTCAATGCATTTTTTAAATGTATTGCTACGGTGCCTGAACCCGTATAACTTTGAACGGTGACCACGAACATTTTCTTTACTGCAGCTGCAGCCACAATAACGGACAAGCGCGGACCATTGATGAAATGAAGCGAATATAAAAGAAATGAGAAATGAGAAATGAGAATGTAGTCAATTTATATTCGCGATACTTACTAAAATATAATTAAAAGGGTTTTATTGTATTTGCATTAGTTGTTTGAAGAGTAAAAAAAAAACGGTTGGTCTTAACGCAAGTTTACAACCAGCAAATCGGTCGGACTAAAAGGGGAAAAAAAAGATATTTGGGTCGGTCCTAAATCGTCAGGGTCTTTTGCTGGTGGCTACGCTCGGCCTTGGCAGACCAGCCGCAGTGCCGCGTTCTGTCCGTGTGAAGACAAAAGGGGCCGGGAGTCGTGGAGACAGACTGGTGTGCGCGCACTGAAAGTTTGGAGCACTAAATGTCCCTCCGGGGAAGAGACGAAGTGGTCCAGATGAAACAGAGAGACAGCTAGAGGGAGAGAAAGGGCCGCAGAACGAGAGTAAACGGGGTGAGGGATACGGGGGTTTTCATGTGCTAAAAGCTTATAATCCTCTGGTCCTTTGTGTTGGGACAGAAAGACCCCCCCGCCCCCCTCCCCCCAAGGGCAGGATGGGCAGGCTCTGGACCAGACTCATTCCACACACGCACCCCCCCCCCTCCCTCTCCATACTCTACCTCCTGTTTCTGTTGATATCGGGCCCTCTCTTTGCTTCAGGACATCTGGTGTTGTTGGGAGGGGGTGGGGTTTAAGGACTCAGTCGGAGCACGTGTGTGTGTGTGTGTGTGTGTGTGTGTGTGTGTGGAGGGGGAGGGAGGGGGCGGTGCAGGGCGGGCGGGTGGGTGTTGCTGTGGGTGATCATGGGGGGGGGGGGGGGGGGGGGTGGCTTTTGGGGGTTCTACACAGAAGTAGGTAAATGCGTGATAGATGACGGTAATTGGCCGTGTGTAGTACAGCATGGAAACACCGGCCTCTGGGAGGGAGCGCCGGGGGAGGCAGGGGACAGCGGAGAGGGACGGATGCGGACTCACGTGTGCACACTGAGAGGAGTGGACTCACCGGTGGGGGGTGGCTGGGTGCCTGAGGAGCCTGGCGGGTGGTGCAGGAGGAGCTGGTGGGTGGGGTGGGGGGTGTGGTGGTGGTGCTGCTGCCACTGTGGCCCATCAGTCAGCGCTGGCCAGGGTTAAGTAGGAGTAACTACCTGCCTGTCAGGACGATTGTTCATGGCGGCGCGTCTGGGGACGCGCGTCCCGGTTTATGAGAGATGGCGCGGCGCTCGCTATGTGGGCCACTCCGCCGCGGGAAGACGCCGTCCTCCGAGGGGAGCCCGGGGCCCGGCGCCCTCCCCTGCGAGGGCTGCTTTGTATGGAGACGATGAAGGCTCCCCTCTCTCTCTCTCTCACCCAGGGATGGTTATCGTCGCGTGGCGTTCGCCTCTCTCTCGCTCTCTCTCGCTCTCTCTCTTTGTCTCCCCCCCCTCTGTGGTATCATCCTCGTTTACTTCCTCTCTCTCTCTCTCTCTCTCTCTCTCTCTCTCTCTCTCTCTCGCCCTCTGGCCGGCCTTCTTACCTTAGCGTGGTGGTGATGAAACGTTTTGGTGTTATTTGGTTTTATTACTCGGCCTGATGTACCCTGCATGGCTCATCGGGGGAAACTTCAATCACAACCGTATTTACAAATAATTACCCCCCCCCCCACCTCCCACCTCCCACCCCAGAAAATATAGAATGAGAGATATATATAGAGAGAAAGAGCAGCTCAAACTCTGCAGAGTAGGGCTCTAGAGATATATAGATAGAGAGAGAGAGATGTACTGTGTGAGGGCGTGTTGCCGTGCATCACAAACCAAAGGTCTTGTCATGCGCGACACGCCGGCGAAGAGCCTAGCACTCCACCGGGCGCCTCCGGGGGGGGGGGGGGGGGGGTGGGTACAGACAGAGGCTGACATCTGTGTGGAAATGTCCTACAACGCGCGTACCGTAGGGCACGTATGTAAATGTCCTACCACACCGTGTGTGTACCGTACGGGCCTGGGCCAGACGCCGCCGTGGCGTGCAGAGCCCTGTGGCGACCGCCGCATGGCTCGTGGCGAGCAGAGGGAGGCACCCGTCAAGACGCCGCTCTTTGTCCTCCAAGGACTTCCTTTTTTGTTCCTCCCCCCCTCCCCCTCTCCTACTTGCCTTCCCTCTTTGGCGGATGTGGAACACTGTAATTCTCCATGGCGACAGTAATTGAGGGGAAGGGGATTGGGGGATTGTGGGTGGTGGTGGTGGTGGTGGTGGTGGTGGTGGTGGTGGGCGGGGCTTGGGGGTGGAGACTGGGATATTGGAGGGTGGATGGGGGGGGGGGGGGGGGTGGGGGGGGTTGGAGGAAGAGGAATAATGAAATGAATTAACTCTCGCTGTCGGGGCAGATAATCCAGATTAGTTACCTTGGGGAGGCGCGACAACCCGGCAATCAGACGGGATCCGGGGCATCATCTGGGGCAGATTAGCGCCCCCGACGAGGGGGGGCAAGACTCCGCGCCCCTCCACGGTCGCTATGGGTTACCGCTGTCACACATGTCGCCATCAACCTGGCCTGATCATTTTTCATTAGTGTCCCGTATGAGGGCACAGAGATTGTCGTAGACAATTCCACTGTACTCATCTGTACTCTACTGTACTCCACTGTACTCTCCACTGTACTCAACTGTACTCCACTGCCCTCTACTGTACTCATCTGTACTCTACTGTACTCCACTGTACTCTCCACTGTACTCTACTGTACTCCATTGTCCTCTACTGTACTCATCTGTACTCTACTGTACTCCACTGTACTCTCGACTGTAGTGGTTCTTTTGGTCCGTGACCCGGCGGTGAAGTACAGTACAGGCTGTTATGTTATTGCTTTTCAATAGCTCTCCTCCAGCACAGATCCATGGCTGTATTTGCGTGTCGGCTATAGTAGAACCGAACCCGATACCTAGAAGACCGCAGATTCAATCTCCCCGCAGAGTTGCCCCAGCGAAACATTTAATCATATAGTGGTCGGGGGGGAAAAAAAAACAAAACCCCTGACATTAATCCACACGGTGCTCTAGATAAGTGCGGCAGCTCTGTAAACTGTCTGTGGTTTAAACGGGGAGTGGCGTCGATGGCTGCAGCTCAACGTGGAGAAGGATGTTCCTCAGAAAGACAAAGATCTTGGCACCAACCGGCCACACAGGGCCCCCGGCCAGGGGGTTGGGGGGGAGAGTGTGTGTGTGTGTGCGTGTGTGTGTGTGTGCGTGTGCGTGTGCGTGCGATGGGGAGGGTTAATCTCGGACTAAATTCACTGCCACTCGCTACCCCCACACCATTTGTCAACGCAGAGCCCTCAATCTGTCCCCACCACAGGGTGGGGTGGGGGTTAGCTGGGGAGGGGAGACTGAAAAGGCAGGAGGGGAGTGAAGTGGGTGGGAGGGGGCGGGGGGTGTATCAGCCCATCAAGTACACCCCGGGGCAGTGTGGGGGTGGTGGTGGGGTAACAGAAAGCTGGAGGGAAGGGCAGTAAAAGAGTGTGTTGGAGGTAATAAAGCTGGAGAGCGAGGAGGAGTGGGTGAGGCGGAGTGAGTGAGTGGGTTGTTGGGGGGGGGGGGGGGGAGAGCATTGGTAACGAAATGAGAAACTAGAACAAGAAAGTGAAGGATGAGCGAACGGGCGATCGAGGGAGGGAGCGAGAGGCAGGGGCGAAGGGGGGGGAGACGACGAGGAGGAGGAGGAGGAGGAGGAGGGGGCTTTAATGACAGAAGGTAGACGGGAGACGGGGCAGAGGGCTCATTTTCATGGAGACTAGAGGGAGACGAGCAGGAGGCCCTAATGAATTTGAACCCGCGCCCTCCAGGGGTGCGGCATAAGGGCACAGTAGAATAGGCGCCCGGGTGTGCGAGGGGCCGGGGAACGGGCGGTCCGTGCTAATGGCCGCATCTTAACCATCGCCAAGCCCCCCCCCCCCCCCCTCCCTCTCGGCCCTCAGCGCCGCCATCATCCCCAAGATGGCGCCGAGTCTGTGCCCGCCACATGGCGCATGGCGCAGGGTTGCGCCGCGCGCCAGTTTGGAGGGGCCAGGGGGGGCCAGGGGGGCCCATGCCCCGTGCCAGCCGGCCAGCCGCCCGTCCGTCCAGCCCTTCATCCACCGCCGGGCGCCACGCTCCAGGAGCTGCACACAGAGCGCACGGCCCCACGGCACCATCCACTAAAGTGGCGTTGTGTCTCTTTGTTGTTGTGTGTGTGTGTGTGTGTCGTCCCCCCCCCCGCACGGTCGTCCCCGTGGGGGTGTTGGTTTTGTCGTGGTGGGCTGACGGGAGCAGATACGAAGACTTTCCACAAATGACAAGTTTGTTTGTACGTAGTTTTTTTTTTTTACCCCGTATTTCCCCAAAGTTACTTGTGAAGTAGTAGGTACAGGCGGAGGAACAGAAGGTGGACCATAGCCAAAGGTAGGCTGGCCATAGTAGGACTTTGCCTTTCCTACGTTCCTGTCCCATCTTTGTTGGTCTTTAAAAGGTGTTCCAGTGAGTTGAAGTGTCCCCAGGTTTGTGATTGTGTTGTCCAGCGGGGACACATCACTCCGCTGGTCGAGGAGTCAGCCTGCCCCGAGTACTCAAACAACCGCTAGGCTAAGTGTGTAGCTAACGCTGGGAGGGCCACGGGGGGAAAAGGAACAACCCAAAAGGGACCATGCTATGCTATCCGTGGCGCCGTGTATCGAAACCAGATGACACCAGAACCTCTGAATGATGTGGCGTCAGGGGGGGCTCGCGTACTCACGCAAAACCCCCCGAGACATGTTTTCAGCGAAAGACACGGGGACAGACTTCAGCCCGTTGTGCGCACCGTGAATCTATTCATGTCACAACCTGCTCCTCTCGTAATTCACCCACTGTGGCCTACTGCCCTACCCCCTCTCTCTCCCCCCCCTTCCCCCCCACGCCCCCGAGTGCAGCCGTAATGGTTCCTCCCTGCTCGGCTAATAATGAGGCCTGGCCCCTTCCATTGTCAGTCACAGAGGGGTTCTGGTCGGGCGGACGCCTTCAGGCCAACGGTAGACGGTCTTCACAGTGCCAACAGAGAGGGAGGGGGGACACACAGCGGCCATTTTCACAGACCGACTCCGCAGAAGCAGGTCCAGAGAACCAGGTCTGGAGAATCAGGTCCAGAGAACCAGGTCCAGAGAACCTGGTCTGGACTTGTCCTGGACTGGCCCTGTTGTGCTTGTGGCACACAGCAGGAGGCTGGCCGTGTCAGACACACGGTCGCCCTCTGGACGCACTCTGTCTGGTCTTGTACGCTCAGAACTTTAGTTTACAGCACATTCAAGATGGCGGCCGAGGCTGCAACAGACTGCACCACGGGGGGGGGGGGGGGGGGGGGCAGCAATTTAATGTCTCGTCCAAACAGAGACGGACGCTTGAGAGACAGAATGAGAGGGACATGAGGCAACATTGTAAGTGATTAATGGTGGCCTTTTGACTCCCCGTGTTTCATAAAGCAGCTGAATATTAAACAGGAGCCAGAGAGGGAGAGGGAGGGAGGGAGAGAGAGGGAGAGAGAGAGAGAGAGAGAGAGAGAGTGGGAGAGAGAGAGATGTCATATGCTCGGCCTGAAGGGGATTAAATACTATTCATCGCCAGGGTGTTGACATTTTACTCCAAGAAAGGATTTTGCCATTTTGCAGGTTTTTTTTGCGCTCAAATCCGGTTCCCCATTTTGGCCCTAATTAATTAATCTTTGGAAATACATTGCTGACATTTGTAAAGGATTGTTATACATCTGTGTTAAAGTTAGATCGCCCAGCTGACACTTTTATCAAGAGATTTCAATTAAGCTTGAATAGAGAAGTCAATTTTTTCATGCCGACCGTATTGATTTGCGTCCAGAGCAACATTCATATTCATGATGATCTGTATCGATCACGCTGCGTTCCCGGATAAGCTGTGAGGCTTGACTTCACATTCCCACTTTAACCTTGAAGCAAGAAATGCTACTTGAAACAAGAATGTAGAGTTATATCGACTTCGGATGGCCAGAGGCAATGGTGAGGAGGTAATCACATGTATAACACAGGCCCAGCCTGAACATCTTTTGATATTCGACTTTTAAGAAATTTGTATCGGACAATGAACTAATGCATGTAAACACGTGGTGTTGATGCGTGGTGAGATTGGTCCTGACGGTCCTTCTTTTAAACATTTTCACGGCATGATGTTTGAGTAGCTGGGGAGCTGGAGTGGTGCAGTAGCAGACCACCCTGAGGACAAGACGTTCGGCCCCTTCAGATGCTGAACAGTGCAAACGCGTTCCCTGAGAGGGCTGACTCCACTCTGCTCCTGCGTGTGACCGTCCAGAGGCGAGCGGCGGGGAATTAACCTGCTGCATGCAGAAACACCACAGAAGAAGAACCAGCGGGGGCGTCTTCCCCTTTGAAGTGGGTTATTTCTGACCACTCCGAGTGCCTTGGCGACTTCAAACAGGGAATTTCACACAAAATGTGAAATGTGATCAGAATTTTTTTTTTTTTTGTTGCTTTCTTTTTTAGCCCCTCTGTCCCATTTTTGGGTGGAATTTACAGCACACCAAATGTCTCCGGAGACCAGAAGCTTTCAGTAACCTGAGACGGCTTCCTTGTGCAGTGTCTGTGTGTCCGTCTGTGTGTCTTGTGTCCACGTCTGCCGTGTCCTTCCGCTTGTGTTCGATGTCTGCCGGTGAACGTGTCACGCAATGCGTTCCGCTCCTGGGAACACATTCCGGACCGTTTCTCTGGTGTGTGTGTGTCCGGTCTTACTGCTCCGGCGCGTTGGTCTCCAGGTCTTTGCCGTCTGTCAACGTGCCGGAATCCTGAATCCTGAGTCCTGGCTGTTTAGGGGCCAACTGTCAGGCTCCCCCCCCCCCCCCCCCCCCCCCCCCGGCCCCGGTCAGAGAAGGACCCCTCTAACGGGGGAGACGCTCCGAACAAGACCCCTCCGAGCCGACTGCACCGTGCCGGTGCTGGACTCACCCCCCCCCCCGCCCCCCCCTGCGCCCAGATCTCTTCCTAAAGTGGCCTATTATTAGCGTGGCTATTTTCACCCTTTGTACCAACAATTTGCCTGCAAATAGTTGAAATGCCGCCCCTCCGACTTCAAACGGCCGCGATTAGGAGATCTGAGTCGATCTGGTAGCAGAGAGTCTGCTGATGGGAAGAGAAAAAAAAAAACCCCAATCACCACGCCGTTCCCACCAGAACTCAGGTCAGAGTTGTTGTGTCGGCACAAAAAAAAAAAAAAAAAAAAAAAAGTGAAATGAGATACGAAAAAACAAAAGCAATTACAAAATGGCTTCCTGTAATGACTTTGATGTGGGCTGAATTAGAGTCACGCACGGCGACCGAGGGAAAACAACTCAAACGGCGAGAACACGAAACACAGGAAATGGGCCTTTCGCTGTTGTTCCCAGCGAGTCGGGCGGTGTTTATGCCGAGGGGGGCTCACAGTGGCTTTTAGAGGCTGAAGGGCCGTTAATTCTTCTGTTGTGATTGTAATTGGAGACCCGCCTTGATGCTTTCAACTGAGATGGCAAGAGAGCCGGCGCTTGAACACAGTAAGCAGTTAAGTGTCCACATCCCTCTAATTACACTAGGCCGGCTTCTGCCTTCATCGCGTGCGCGTGCGTGTACATGCGTGTGTGTACTCCGCATACATGTGCAGCTTAGTGGAATCAAACACGCTCCCCACGCGTGTGTGTATGTCTTTGTGTTGCACGTTTTTTTGGAACGTCCGTCGGCTATGATACCATTTTATTTTAGTCACTCGGCGTGTTTGAACATTTGTGCTATGGTGTGTGTGTGTGCACTGGTGGGCAAATTATGCATCGGCGGTCCATTTGTCACTGCCCGACGTTCTTGCGTGTGTGTGTGTGTGCCTGTGTACAGGCATGACTATGCGGCCATTGTCTGGTAGCGGTAGCATTGTAACTGCATGGTATCTATTAAAAGGTCCGAGAGTGGAGGTACAGTCTGAGGTACAGGGCGGTCCATCGGCCAACCTCCAGTCCTCTGACCTCCCTGTTTGTCCAATCACACGCCAGCCCACGGGACGGCAGCAACCAATCCCGTGACACAGAACCAAGGTCACATTGAGCTCGGAGACCCCCTGGACACGGTCCATTTTTAGCACCACACACACACACACACACACATTATTGTGTCGTGTAGGATCATGTAGAGCAGGATCCACACGAGATTGGATCCTCCTAAGTGCTCCGCTCGTCATTTACAAGAAGCTCAGGAGCCTGAAAGTGACCCCCGCCAGAGTGGCAATTTGCACTTTGTGGGCCCGTGAGTCACATCAGTACGGCCGGGCGTGTTCACACCCCACAGCCCGTGCTCTCACTTGATGTAATCTGACCCGCAGGTCACTGGGTGATGGAGGCCGCCATGCACCTGACCTAGTGGGGGGGGGGGGGGGGGGACTGATGGAGAGAGACAGAGGCAACGGGGGGGGGGGCAAGGAGAGAGGGGGAGATGGAGGAGAGAGAGAGAGAGAGAGAGAAGGATATGGATAATGTGTTCTGGAGGTACCATTCTCTCCAAATCATCATCAGTGATATTGAGGATGCTGTGGTTTTGGCTAGTGGCTGCCCCTCCCTTTCTATTACACCCCCCCTCCCCACACACCTATTTGGTCATTAGGGGGCGAAACAATGACGCCATAAAAGACTACGGCTGTAATCGCCTTCCACAGCGACTCAATGACGAAGCAACCACACACACACACACACACACACACACCCCCCCGATCCTCATCTCAGGCCTAATGTATTCTATTAACGCCCCTCCCTTTGGTGTGTCTTTAGCTGACCTCCACGGTGGGCCAGAGGTAGGTGGAGGATGATGCTGGTCTGGAGATGGGTGGTGAAGTGTGTGCTGCATGGCCGCGTCCACAGAGAGGCCATGAGATGATTCAGATTCAGATGAGGTGATTCAGATTCAGATGAGATGGTTCAGATTCAGATGTTTCAGATGAGATGGTTGAGATTCAGATGTTTCAGATGAAATGGTTCAGGTTCAGATGTTTCAGATGAAATGGTTCAGATTAAGATGTTTCAGATGAAATGGTTCAGATACAGATGAGATGGTTCAGATGAGATGGTTCAGATTCAGGTTCCTGTGCCTCAAGCCCCTCTAATATTGTTGTTTATTGGAGCACCTTCCTAAACGGTGCTCTACTGTTGTCAACGTGTCAGTACGGTTCCGGTGTTTCTGTAATAATTTGATGTGTGTTCATTACTTTCAGCTTTTTGCTGATTATTCACAACAGTCTGGCAGTGTGTGCTTCCTGTTGGGCCTCTGGAGGAATAGCAGCTCCCCGCACCACGACTGAGGCCAGCTGGGTGGAGGAGAGCAGCAGTGAGGTCTGAGCACCATGGGAATACGAAGCAGAGAGCAGTGCAGGCTGGGTAGTGTAGTTTGGCGGTGTGTGAGCGCCATTGGGAATACAAAGCGGAGAGCAGTGCAGGCTGGGTAGTGTAGTTGGGGGTGTGTGAGCGCCACTGGGAATACAAAGCGGAGAGCAGTGCAGGCTGGCTAGTGTAGTTGGCGGTGTGTATGCGCCACTGGGAATACAAAGCGGAGAGCAGTGCAGGCTGGGTAGTGTAGTTGGCGGTGTGTGAGCGCCACTGGGAATACAAAGCGGTGAGCAGTGCATGCTGGGTAGTGCAGTTGGCGACTGTCGCCTCGTCCTTCACACCTCACCTTGGATTTCACAGCGATTTGGCACTTTGATGACCAGGGGCACCCGGCTGTTGGACAAGGCACCCTCTTTGATGAGATTATCTGTGGTTAATCCACATTGCCACAGTTGAATATATTGGGATGGAGGTAGAAATGTACATTTTCCCCCAAAAAATTGTGAGATTGTCTAGTCTCTGGGGTATTATTCACTCTCAGGTTTAACAACCTTTGCCATCATCAACCCACTTTGGCTGGGTGTGAGCTCGCTCACTGTGCTTCACAAGCCTTCTTTTAACTGTCTCCTAACCGCCTACAAGCCTTCTTTTAACTGTCTCCTCACCGCCTTCACTGTCTTGCTGCGGCACCCAAGCTGAATCCGCGCCTCTCTCATGTGGCCATGTGTATGTTTAGAGACCCAAGCACTGTGTGCGTGTGCGTCTGTGTGCGTGTGTGTATGTACAGTATATGTGTGCGCGTGTGTGCGTGTGTCATGACGCGGTGGGTGTTCTCATGTGTGAATCAGGACATGGAGGGGGGGGGGGGAGGTGCTGCAGCTGAAAGTAGGTTCTCTGTTCTCTTCAGAGGTTTGGTCGTCTAGACTTCAGCGTCTCCCACATGGACTTCTGCTGTGGTTACAGTTTTACAGTCACACACACGGCCCAGTGTACCGCCATTTGGTCTGCCTATGTGCGCCTACTTGTTGCCAAGCTTGTATTTCGGTTAATGAAGAACATGCCTATGTATAGCATGTACGGCACTGGAAACTCACTAGCAGTGTGTGTGTGTGTGTGTGTGTGTGTGTGTGTGTGTGTGTGTGTGTGTGTGTGTTGTGTGTGTGTGTGTGTGTGTGTGTGTTGTGTGTGTGTGTGTGTGTGTGTGTTGTGTGTGTGTGTGTGTGTGTGTGTGTGTCTGTGTGTGTGTGTGTTGTGTGTGTGTGTGTGTGTGTTGTGTGTGTGTGTGTGTGTTGTGTGTGTGTGTGTGTGTGTGTCTGTGTGTGTGTTGTGTGTTGTGTGTGTGTGTGTGTGTGTGTGTGTTGTGTGTTGTGTGTGTGTGTGCGTGTGTGTGTGTGTGTCTGTGTGTGTGTGTGTGTGTGTGTGTGTGTTGTGTGTTGTGTGTGTGTGTGTGTCTGTGTCTGTGTGTGTGTGTTGTGTGTGTGTGTTGTGTGTGTGTGCGTGCTATACAGCGATTTTTGGAGCAGAGGTGAATAAATTGATTGTCTCGCTCCATGCTGAACCCTGTCCTGGGACTGCCCGGTGTGTAACAACGGGGGCAGGTGTAATTACTGCACCGTTACGACCTGCCTGGCAGCTGGAGGTTGGCTGGGTTTCAAGTGCATGTCCAGCCACACACTGGACCTCTCTCCACGTTTTAAATAAGAATGACGCGCAACGCAAGCCGCAGCCTTTTTTATTATTTGCGTTGCACTCTTTTGGACCAAGGCTCTCGAAAAAACAATGCTTAACGGAAAAATCCATGTGTTCTGGATATTGTCCTGGAATCAGAATGCAATAAAAACTCTTGCCTTTTTTTTTTTTTTTTTAATATGTGTTGCCCTCAGCGTTGTTGTCCTCTCTTCTGTCTCACAGCAGCATGCTGGCGTTGGGGAGGTTTCTCTGTATTTTCCATGTAACTTGATGACATACTTGCAAAGTCCCATCGATCGAGACGTTGTGGAGTGGCGCGACTCAGAGAATGGAGTCTTCACCTTCAGCGCTGCACCAGTTCAGTGGTCATTCATGAAGCACCGGCGGGATGTTTTTTTTTTCAGCGTGCACTTGACTCACACAATGGACCCGCAGGTCCACTGCACCTGGAGCGGGCTTGGCACAAATGTCAATAGAACTTCTGCTTACTCATTCCACACAAAAGGCTGCGTTGATGTCGTTTGGTGTGCTATTGAAGAGCCATTTTTTCCCCCTGGAAAGACAGGAGGCAGCATGGAGGTATATGGTAGGTTTGCCAATTAAGAACAAGAGTTAATGTAAATTGCAATATGTCCACACACACACACACACACACACACACACACACACACACACACACACACACACACACACACACACACACACACGCACACACACTGAAAGAGTCCATGAGTCCCAGAGAGGACACTTCCAGGCAAAACACTTCAACTCTCCTTTCTCTGTATAGTCACTACTCAGGGTTCCAGATGAGGAGGGAGAGAGGAAGAGGGAGAGGGAGAGGGAGAGGGAGAGGGAGAGAGAGAGGGAGAGAGAGAGAGAGAGCTGTTTCTTTCGAGTCGTCGCTTGGTCATGAATTGTTTTTC
>JAXIVH010000003.1:3553029-3565423 GCA_036785325.1 Urophycis tenuis | reverse complement strand
GACGCCGCGGCCCTGACTGACAGCCGCGAGAGGGGGGGGGGGGGGGGGGGGGGAGGGAATGGAGAAGGGAGAGAGGAAGAGAGGAAGAGAAGAGGTGGGGAAGGAGAGAGGGAGAGAAAGGGTGAGGGACATGAGAGGAGGAGGAGGAGAGAGAGAGATAGCAAAGGGAGGAAGAAGAAGAGAAGAATGGTGGGGCAGGGGGGCGGGGGGGATTGAAAGGACACTGGGTCCAGGTGAACCTGTCACCTGTCTGGGTGAAACCTGTCACCTGGACAGGTGGCCGTGTTGTTCCTCCTCAGAGTTTTGTCAGAGTACCACAAACTCTGCATGCATAATCGCAGGCCGCCTTGTTTACACTCCTTTTTGGATAACTTTTGAGCTCTTATTTATTCATAAATTACTTTCGTAACCGCTAAGGCTGAACTGAATTCTGATGAGCACTTAAAATAGAACCTCGCTCAGGAGAGATGCGAACACAACGCCGGAGCCAGGAGTTTGAGTCTAACCTTCTCATGGAGGCGCGCGGAGCCAGTGGGGAGCGTCAGTCAGACCCCCTTACTGGTTGGACCGACTTGAAATGCAAACATTTTTACAAGGGAGCTGCATGTTGGAGCTCTGGGAACAGAGAGGGAATGACAGGGGAGAGCAAGAGAGAGGAGGGTCTTCTTGTTGTAGTGGTGATGAAGGGGCACACCGTCAGCCGGCTTGGTCGGAGGGGAGAGGGAGATGAGAGAGAGAGCGAGAGAGGAGAGAGAGAGAGGAGAGAGGAGAGATAGAGAGAGTGAGAGCAGGCAGCCATCTTGTTGATCGCCTGAACAAATCAATTTGTAGTCTACCAGGGTGTGCTAATTGAATTGCAACAGAAGTGACTGGGGTTGTGAGACGTGTGTGTGTGTGACAGTGGTGGTGTATGGCCCGGGCGGGTGGGCACTTTCAGAAACTAATCATCTATGTCATCCCCCTATCCCCCCCCCCCCCCCCCCCACCCCCCCCCTCTCCTTCTCCTACTGCTCGCCTGTCTGTCTGTCTGTCTGTCTGTCTGTTCTCTCTTCCTCTGTCTGGTCTTCAATTAGTTTTTGCTCCTGCTCTCCAAATATTGATATTTTCCTATCTCTCCTTGTCTCATCTCTCAGTTTTTTCTATGCCCATCTCTGTGTGTGTGTGTGTCTGTGTGTGTGTGTGTGTGTGTCTGTGTGTGTGCGCGTGTGCATGTGCGTGTGTGTCTTGTGCATTGCATAAGAGATGGCGGGAGGTCGGACTTCTGCGCTGAAGCGAGAGAGAGAGAGTGATTAGCCCACCTGGAGTGTTGTGCAGCATTTGAGCTCTTGTATGCTCTCAAGCCCGCTCTCTTTCCCTCTCTCTCACCCACCATCTCTGTCTCTCTCTCTCTCCCCCCTCCCTCTCGCTCACGCCCTCGCCCTCTCTCTCAAGCCACAAGAAACTTTCGAGAAAACAAGGAGCTCTTGAGAGTCTGTGTCTCAGGTCCTGAAAGACACAATTTATCGGTCAGCAGGGAGGTACGCATTCCAGGACATGCCCGTGGTGACGAACAGGGCCAGGCTGGTTTATAGGATATGTTCAAAACAAGAGGCCCTGTGTTTCCACAGAGTGTAACATGATCGGCTTGCCACGGCTGCCCATGTATGTTGAAGTGAAACCAGACAAAGTGTGCGCATTTACAGAATGTAATTGTGTGCAGCAGGGACCAACTGTGGGTGTCTCGGCTGTCAATTTCCTTCTCAGAAACACCCTTTCAGTGTGTCAGTTGGCAGATTGGCGGTGGAAACTCGTCTAGTTCCCTGGGACCAGATTCCTTTCAGCTCGTCTTGTTGGTAGAATTCCATAGGAAACCGTTGACAGATCTCCTTTTAATAAAAATATCCATCAGCTTTCGTCTCTCGGTAGAAGGAAACTGCCAAAGGCACACAAAAAGAAAAGTATTTCAGTTAAACCAAAGCAAAAAAAAAAAAGTGTTACAGTATAATGAAACGTGTGTGTGTGTTGTGGTGGGTAGTGAAGGGTGGTGTGTTTGTGATAACACCGCCCAGCTGGGTGGAGCAGAGATGTTCCAGAGTCCCCCACTGAGGACCTCTCTTCATGGGGGGACGGAGCCGCAGCCAGCCGGCCTGTGATGCCGTGGATGTTTTGTCACACGGTGTGTGTGTGAGTGTGAGTGTGTGTGTGTGCGTGTGCGTGTGTGTGTTTTATCAGCACAACGTTGTTGTTTGAGGACGACCAAGGACAGCATGAGGGCCTATGATGGCCAGCTGGTCAGACAGAATCCCAGGGCCTGGTTTCCTCAGTTCTTTGAATGCTATTGTTATTAATGGTATTTCTATTATCAGGCCTTGCTTCAGATTAGTTTAGAAACAAAGGGTAAACAGCCTTGTATTGTACGTGATGTGAACTCAAATATAAAAGTAATGTAAAGCGTTGTCATGCGGTTTTATATGGCAGCCTGACAATAGAAGGGAGACAAATGAGGAGTAAAGTGTAAAAATAACTTGAAATAGAATAGTTTTGTGTGTGTAGACTTTCCTGAGGACTCTCCTCCTCCTCCTCTTCATCCTCCTGCCCTGACTCTCATTCCCCAGACTCCTTCTCTCTGTCCCTGCCTTCATCACTTCTCCCCTTTCATTCTCTCTCTCTCTCTCTCTCTCTCTCTCTCTCTCTCGCTCTCTCTCTCGTGCGCGCTCTCGCTCTCTCTGGCTCATTAACCAGGCTGGCTGTGCTCTCAAAGACCCCCGTTGAAATAATGGGGGTGGGGGGGGAGAGGGATGGTGGGAAGGAGGGGGTCTGTGGAACCAGCAGGGAATGAACAGCTTCTATACTGCCAAGCATACAGTCTTCATCAGGGAGGGAGGGAAGGAAGACTCACTCACTACAGTTTGAGTCACAGTTTTTTTTTCAGTTGAGAATGTATCCTGTTAGGTTTAGGGCTTTCTCTGAGTGTTGATTGGCAATGCGGGGGTACAGCTGGAGCCATGGTGTATCTCTGGGATTGTATTGGGGAGTCATCCTGAACAGTGAAGATCAGGATGGAGACGTGAGCACGTAGAGCAAGTAGAAATAAGGAAAACACAAACGCCAAATGTGACAAACAAACAGGATTAAGTCATCCTGAGCTCACAGCCCTCAGCTGGGTATCATATTTATATTCATAATGCAAGTTAAAATACACAACAAATTCAGTCGGCCAAATATTTATGCTTGCCGGTTCTGAGTCCAAGGAGCTTCTGGCAGAACATTGTAGAATTCCCCTCCCTGGAATCGGACCTCTCCATTTGGTCATTGTTCTGAGCTTTCCACCCATGTTGGTGGTGGTGGTGGTGGCTGGGGATGTAGGGGGCAGCGTCTGAGCAGGCTCCAGACCACCTGCCACCCCGGCCCACATCAAACAGACCCAGGTCTCCCTCTCAAGCAGACCCAGGTCCCTCTGCGCCCGTGTGGCCTGCAGGGCACCTGCGTCCCTGTCAGGCAGGTCTCAGACATGCTTGTACCGCCCCTGCCAGTGGCTAGTCGTTAGCATCCTGGTTCTGTGGGGAGGTTAGGATGGCGAACAGCCCAGCTGACCAGATCAGGGTGAGAACCACCGGCGTGGAACCATAGCTCCTCCCAGCAGAACATTTGTACCTCAGTATGTAGATCTGACTGCCCAGACGACATTTCTATTTTACAGATTAGTATTATTGGTCACTTAATAATTACAATAATTATAATGGCAATATTGGCGTTATTTAATTGCAATGACCTGTAGTGGCCTACTTCATAAATCAACATATATTATTGGATCAAGTGACAGTAATTGTTCTTGTTTTAGATGCGTGCCATTAATGAGCAGGTGGGGCCATTCATCATCCTCTAGGTAGACGGAGGATGTTGGGACCAGAACATCTTGTCTGGGAATCAGCCGGCCCCCTGATATAATCATGTAGTTATTGATGATTCCATTAGATGAGCGATTCAACATTGCGTCGGTCGTGGAAGTTGCAACGGCGAAGATCTGCGTTCGGATCAGCGGAGCTCCGCGGGTAAACACGCACTGTTGACGGAGATAATCACACTCGTTTGGCATTGTTTTTGAGTGTCGCGCTTTTTTACACACACGCAACAAAGTACTAATTAACGAGCACATAACGAGGGGAACACACGGGAGGTAGCGGACGCCGGGACGCTCCGACGGCCCGGCTTATCATAATTACCAGGGTGGGCTACGGCTGTGCGGTACAGGAGGGGCTATTAGATTGGGGGGGGGGGGGGGGCAAATGGGGGTCCTGTTGGCTGTTCCTCGCCACGCCACGCCGCCACCAAAAGCACGCCGCAGCGGTGTGGCGCTAACGAGCCTGGCGTGACGGGACGCGGCGGTCCCGGCCCGCTGGGTCCAGCCCTGATGAATGTCATCACCACGCGCGGCCATTATTTTGAGTGATTCTCCTCTAGCACTGGCGGTTGTGTTTTTTGAAGCCCCGAACCCTTTTACGCCCGCAGCTGCTGCAGGACTTCGTCGCGAGGGGGGGAAATCAAACCGTAAACTAAGAGTGAAGCCGGATCAGTTTACAGTTTGTTTAAACGACAAGGAAAGGAACACCAAAGATAACAAACGGAGAGTAAGCTGAATGCTAATTACCTCATTTGGCACTGGCATCGGAATATGCAAGGAAAAAACACAAGGCAACAGTAACAACAATTAAAGTAAAATAGTTCCTCTGCTGGTAAATATCCCCACCCCCTGATCTGAAATCAAGCTTCAGTTTCCTCTCCTCTAATGCCTTCATCCATTATGCAACAACAAGCTCTCTGCTCATGGACAATGAGTAGTCTCTGCACAGTCAGCTTTATTTGGGCTGTGAGCCCAGGCTGCCCTGAGGACCAGCTACTCAGTAGTTAGCCTCAGATGTTTTCCCACGGACCCCCTTTCTCTGCCTGTTCTGCTGTCCCGGGTGGGTTCGACACGGGGGTCCGACTGCTGATCACGACACTGCTTTAGCTACTTTGGCTACTATTGTGCTACTGTCTCACCCTCTCTCTCTCTCTCTGTGAGAACACTACTGTGTGACCAATGAGCGGGGGAGGTCTCCGCCTTGAAGGTGTGCATCAATTCATCGAGTCGTCCCCTTAATTTCATCCATCCATCCTTTCATGCATTTATTAATCTGTTCAGTCCATTCATCCACGTATTTTCTTCATGGACTTCCCTCCTCTTCTTCATCTTTGCAGTACAGTCCCGAGGAAGGCCACGTGTCCAGTCGATGCATATTGTCTTTGCAGCCTGAAACTGATTATAAAAAGCGATGATCCTCTGGCCATATTCATGAAAAATGTGTGACTCTGGCTGTGCAGTTGCCGTTACATCATGACACGTTATTTAATCACTTTCTCTCCCTCTCTCTGCTTTCTTCCTCTGTCTCTCTTGTCTCTCTCTCTGTCTCTCTCTCTTTCTTTGTGTCGTGGTGTCTCTTGTCCTCGTCTCTCGTCTCCAGGGGCCCTGCAGATCGAGAACAGCGAGGAGACGGACCAGGGGAAGTACGAGTGTGTGGCGTCTAACGTGGAAGGCGTGCGCTACTCGTCCCCCGCTAACCTTTATGTGCGAGGTAGGGACCCCCGGGAGCCGCCAGCCAGCCGCTAAACTAAAGTCCAGCAGAGTCCCAGCCAGCGTCCGGCTGCTCTCGCTAAAGATGCTAACACTGCTCAGACCCACTTTTAACTCTGTGTCCACTTTTTAACCGATAAGAATTGCCTGTGTCCTTGTCTGTTTGTTTCTTTTCTTGTTGGAAGAGAACCGAAGTAACTTTGAGTCTGTCTAACGTTGAAACAAGCTTCTGTTGTCCTCTCATGCAACCTGATGTGTCGCTGACGCCTCGGATTTTCTAATACTGACCGACTAACGCTGTTCTCTGTTATGATGTCATCCTCCATTTTGTTTCTTTCAACGCCCTCCCCCACTCGCGCGGAAGGAAATGCGTAGCGCGACCAGCCGTATGTCTTAACCGTATCGGACGCCTTTTCAATGTTTGACCGATAAGATCACCCGCTCCCCCTCCCCCCCCCCCCCCCCCCCACCCCTCCCCCACCCTCACCCCCACCCTCTGTCAAGGTGCTCCGAAGCCCTCCGAGAGTCTCGTCTGACCTTTAAATGGTTTAGGGTTTGCTCTTTTCAGGTGCAGGAACACAACGGTAAGTGTCGATGTTGATCGCGTGGCCGAGTTGTTGTTCACCGATCAAAATCGAGTCCCTCCCCCCCATCCCTTCGCCCCCGCGCCCCCCCATCGGTTCAGCGGTCAGGATCTAAAGCCAAACAGAAAATAAGTACTGTTTACAAAATGGTGAAAGCCTAGTGGAGCCCTTCTCAGTTTGTTTATAGAAAATATCTGCTGGGAATCTTTATCAGGCGATTAGTTCTCTCTGCTCCTACATCCCATAATATCTCGTCACCACTGCTTTGGTGAAATATTTATTTAGAGGCCTCTTTAACAACCCTGCAGTATGCCGGCCATAAACAATGGGGTCCAGGAGATATTGGGGTGCTCGATAACGAAGGGAGCAAACGCAGAAGATCACTCCAAGATTCTCTCCCTCGAACGCCCGGCCAACTCCAGTGAGAAGGGAGGACTAATAAATTGAGGCATATGCATTTTCAACATGTATTATTGATGTGCATATTAAAAAATGATGCCTCTGCATCGGCCGGTTTCTGCTGCTGTGTACCAAATAACTTTTGTTTCCTGATAAATAATTCAATGCCCATGTAATATGAAAAAAAAATGGGTCAGGGAGTTTTACTTTATTAATAATATTGCCATTATGTGGCTCGTGAAATAGCCGCGCCAGGATGAAAACAAATTAGCTTTCGGTGAAAAGAAAAAATTAATGGAAGGCGAAAGATGAATGAAAAAAGTAGTAGAGTGGAGTAGTGAAAATAGAGCAGTCATCCACGTTAATGTGCCACTTGCTCCACAGCAGGAGGGAAGGTCAGGTGATCCTCACAGGCTTCCGTTGTGAGACTCAAGTGTTGAGTCGTAACCATCACCTTGCTCCGGCGCACAGCGGAAGAGACAAATTACAGCGCAAAGCCAGGCAGCCTCTCCTCTAGGGTATTAAATAGCATTATTGGGCCCATTCGAAAGCGGGGGTGTCCACGGTGATAGTCGGAGAGATTCTGACCCGGTCTGCGCTGGGTTCACTGCCACGCAGTCCCAGATGGCCCAGGCTCGGTCCAGATTACCCGGGGAGGGGATCTTTCAACGCCGCTATCGTTTTCCAGCTCCAAACACGCCCTTGTTTCCTGGTGTCACTCTGTCTGTGTTGAGTAAACGTCGACCGATTCTGATATTTGATGTTGACTATGTTTTCTTCACAAAGCAAATTGCACATTTGAGATTAGCAGCTGTAGTGAGGATAACCTTTCACAGGAAAAAAAAAAGAAAAAAAAAAGTAATTCCTACACTTGGCATCAAGTGTTTTTTTTTTTTTTTTTTCGAAATTGGAATCTTTTTTTCTACGTTAAAACGTATCAATTGGCTCTCTAGACCTTATGGAACTTTCTTAAACTGCAGCTCCTAATTTCAGCTCAAACTGTGTCCTTATTCGTTATTTTAATTTCAGTCATTAGTTTTCTTGCTTTATTTTACATTTATTTGGGTTTCTTAACAAAAAAAAGAACAGTATGGTCCAATGGGAGCATCTCCCTGTGGCCATAATGAGCTTGTAAAAAGTTTGAAGAGTTCTTCTTATTATTCTATGATTGACTCCAGGGGCAGCCTATGGGGTTGTTTTACTTTCATTTTCTGTTGGTTTGTTTGTCCTTTGTTCTTTCTGATTGGTTGGATTATTTCAGGTCTGGCCTATAGCGGGGGGGTGGGCGGGTTAGAGGCGTGTCTAGCCAGGGTCCAGGGCCGTTGGGCCGGGGGTCTTGTGTGACAGACAGAAGAGCGAGGGACAGGAGGCGGGGGGGCCGGCTTGGGGAGGCGGGGGGTGGGGGGGGGGGTACAGAGGAGGGACAGCTTAAACACCATGAGGTGGCTTTTTTTACTCTCTCTGTGTTTCCCCTATTTTTCTCTTCTCCTCATGTCATTGTGTTCTGCATCAACCCCTTTACATCCCTCAGAGCTTCGAGAAGGTTGGTGTGTTCTTTTATTTTTTCACTTTTTTTAACCCACATTTGAGAAAAAAAAAAAAGTCAAATAAAAAATTCAACATGTTTGAAAAAAAAAAAAGTTAAAAAAAAGGAACTAGGTGTATAACAAAGCTCGATTCATTCGTTAATTTGAAGAAATTCCAATTTAAGCGATTTTATCAAAACTGCTAAATGACTGAAATGAAAAAATTATTTTAATTTAATTTAATTCGATTCCTAAGAAGAAATTCTGAAAGCAAGCCCGGTTAGCCTGGGTTTGGTACATTTACTTTTATGTTTGCATTGTGGGGCCTTTTCTCCTTCTGCATCCTTTGGTACTGCTGCTGCACTGAAAGGCTTTTCTTGCACGTGTTGTTATGGAAACCCTGCACGTGGAATAACCCGGTTTGACCTGTTGCATGATGGGAGAATGTAACTGTGCTGGCATGCCGTAGAGAAGCCCTCTGGCTGTGGTGTTCTGTGTGTGCGTGCTGGTGGTGCTGGTGGTGGTTTTCTGTGTGTTTTTCCCTGAGTTCTTCTCCATGGATTTCTATTCCGTTCTCTCTCTCCTCTCCTTTTGTTGATTCATCACCTCAAACTACCAAGAATTACCCTTTTACTTCTCAGTGTGTCTCGTGATGGTGTCTTTTTCTGTCACTTTTGTGTGTGTATATTTTCCCCTTTAGTTGTGTTCCTTTACTTGTTTTTAAAAATTCTGTCCTGATTTTTTTTTTTTAGCCATTCTTCTCTTTCCTTTTCAATGATGTTTCTCTTGCTTCTTGAGCCATGAAGATTTGAATGTGAATGCTAAAAGGAAACTCGGTGTGAAAACAGACAGTCTTTCTGCCATCTCATGTACAACCAACTGTTCCCTCTCTGTCAAACACACACACACACACACACACACACACACATCTACATGAAGGACACCTGATTCGTCCGGACCAGTTTCATTGGTGATTTCACTTGGCCATTATGGCCTGCCCCCTGATCAATATCAATATCATGGCTTTGACTTTCCGGTCAAAGTGTCTTACTGGATGCTTATTGATACCTGTTATATTCTAGTGGCAGGGCAGCCTTTTCTAATGGACTCTTTGCTACTCGTCAGGGGACGTCGAGATCTGGTGTTCATTCCCACACAATAATACCGGAATTGTACACCTTTTGTGTTATTGTTTGATTCTAACTGGATTAGACCTGTGCATTGGCTCGTATCGAATATTTACAAGTTGTTGCACTATTGCATAATAGCATAATGGCTGTTTGTCCTTTGAAAGGTTTCAGCTGCACATTGTATTCATAAGTAGGGCTGATGAATCATAGTGCTGTTAGTTGATTTTCACCGTCATTGTGTCTGTACCAAAATCCCACTAACTTGAGACATTCCAGGGAAAATGTTTTTGCTTTGACATGCGGAAGATTTTCCCATGATTATATTGTTGAATCTCGTGTAACTAGTGGCAGTGAACACCTACACTGTATATGTATTCCATCACTTTGCTGCTTTGATGATCTCATAAATATGTTTTCTTTGGAAAGCTGTATATGTATATTCACATCAATGGGCGCAGTGAGGCATGTGTGGTTCATGTAGAGAGGGCCTAACCTGAGTGTGTGTGTCATGTGGAACTGGGAATACCTGATGGGCATTCACCACTGTTCATAGAAAGAACAAGGAAACACACTCAGAACCATTTACTCTTCATAGATTTCTGAACTAGAATCGCTGTAGCTCTGGTCCAGCTAGGGGCAAGTCGCCTTGTGAGGTTGAACGAGGTTAAACGATGATGAGATATCACACACACGCATCACACACCAAACCCACAGAGTCGAGCGGACTCGACACCCAGAACAGTGTCCAGACACACCGATGTTGCTCCGTGGAGGTGTATCAGAATGATCAGAAAGACTGGACTGGGAGAAATGCACGTGCATGCTTACCTTTCTTACAACGATGCCTGTCTGATTTTGAATATGCTTGCATGTCATGCTCTGCATTTGTGTGTGACGTTGGGAAAGAAAGCTAGATTACACCTTATTTTTTCCTACTGGCCAACGCTATATCCTTCCATCCCTATTAGATGTTTTTTTTCCTCAAGGAGCACTTGTCTCCAATTTGTATCAAAGCGGTATTCATTTTCCCTCTCACTTCACCCTCTACTTGAATGCAAATATATTTTTCCACTGCCTTTTCTAATCCAACTGACCAGGTTCCCCAATACAGACACCACTGTGAAGGTACATAACTGCAGTAGCTTATTCAGTTTGCTGGTCCACTGTATGTAAGACCCTTGGATAAACAGACGGCCGTCAATCCCCTCTAAATCTACTGTCCTCCGTCAAGATTCCTCTGCCATATTTCCAGTCAGACTCCTTTAGGTGCTCATTTCCATTTTGATGAGGCACCCATAGAGACTGTTTAGCATCAGCATGGCCGAGGTGTGCTGAAGTGGGCGGGACCCCCTGTGGTTTATATGTAAATGCCCCAGGCCCTCGCCCCGCAAGTGTGACTAAAGAATCTCCAGAGCGAGCCTGTGTCCTCAGGCGGCTAGAGGGTGTAATCTCCGCTTCAAGGTGACACTAAAAGGCTGCACATTATTTTGGCTTCCCCCCTTCATTTTGGGGCAGCAGAATCTGCCCTCACCAAAATGGCAGATAATGTCCGCCTTCTGACCTCTTTGTTTTTTTTTGGCACAACTCCCTCCACGATAACGCCCACGAGTAGAGCTAGCGCAGTACTCTGGCATTCTCTCTCGACCGCTTTTCACCTCGTCCCACTGTAAGGCTTCTTGAATTGTCTTTCTCTCCACATTGGGGCTTGAAACAAGATTGCTAAATTTGTATGTCCAAAAAAATGGAAAAGGTCCATGTTTGGGTTTGTTGGGACCACTCCAGCGGTCCCGGGCTCCTGGTCTCTGTGAATGAGGAGCATGTCCATGCAATTGGGATTCTCTTGTGTTTCTTTGTTTGTTGTTAAAAGGCTATAATAGGGATGCCCGCTTAAATTGCTACAGTTGTACTTATTGGTCACTGTCCGAAGACGCAAAGGATATGTAAATGTGATGTGCACTCAACCCTACTCGAGTCAACTTGATTGAATTTGTCGCACAATATCAGCGATGGAGTTTAAATATGTCCTTGGGCTCCCAATCCTTCACTCAAATGAACCCAGGCGAGTGCAAGATGGAGTGGCTGTGTAATATGGTTATGCCAGTAATTGTCACCGTGACCTTAAGTCTTCTAAGAACAGTATAATTTCGGAAGGAACAGGAAATATTAATGGAATGGAGTAGACATCCAATCACATGGATTGTAGGAAATTGAGCGTTAAGAACATCAAGAGTGGGAGAACTGCAACAATCTCGGCTGGGTAGGGCCAGCAGATACACATTGCAGCTATTAAGGTCAAATGTGGATTTTCGCCATGACAAATTTGATTTCATTTAGAGCAAACCGGAGTTTCAAAACTATACAAAAAACAGAGGCGCATGCAATGCAACTGTCATTTTTAAACATCTTTGAGATTATGAATGTGATTGTTTATCAAATTCGTGAATATATTTTTGTTGAGTGGTCTTGATGTTCAGTGTGCCTTCAGTAGACGTCTGTAGTCTTCACACTGACCCTGGTTGAAATCAAGTGTACGGTTAAGTTGAGGTGTAACTCAAAGGTGGGAGGAACTCTCCTGTGTGATACCTCATTCACTCAGCCTCTGCAGCTCCTGGTCCATTGGCCCTGGTCGAGAATACCATCAGACACACCTAGATTGGAAATAGCTGACCTGATTTGGCCCTCTTTTACAATCTGATTTGCCCTTTTTCAGTGTTCCAACTTTGAATTTGGATTGAAAAAAAAAGAAGAAACTGTCTGAGACGAACGATAGTTGGGAAAACAATAAAAACATCTAATAGCTTTGATGTCCCATCCCTTTGTTGAACACAGCTGGATCACTTTGGTGCTGTCTGCTGTTCAGCAATAGTTTTTTTTGTGTGGATCTCGTTTGGCTTGATTTCCGTTCTTTTCCGTTGTGTTTAATTGTGTGTGCGTCTGAGATGATGCCAGCGTTGGGAATGAGTGGCATGCTTGGATGGTCTTCGGTGACATTTCCGATGGTGTTAGTTTTCTTGTGTCTGCCCGTGTGGGTCATGAGGCCCACCTGACCTGTTTACGTCATGTCATGCCACACCCATGCATGTCCCTGTGAGGAACTGGCTGCCCTTCACCTGTGTTGTCTGGTTAGGCACCTTTTCAGGAAATAGAACTAATCAAATATGTCAG
>JAXIVH010000003.1:3530529-3548029 GCA_036785325.1 Urophycis tenuis | reverse complement strand
ACATCATCCAGTACCGCGCCAAGTCCCCGGAGAGCAAGTTCGAGACGGTGGACGGCATCACCACCACGCGCTACAGCGTCGGAGGCCTGTACCCCAACACGGAGTACGAGATCCGCGTCTCGGCCTTCAACACCATCGGCCAGGGGCCGCCCAGCGAGCCCGTGGAGACGCGCACCGGCGAGCAGGCGCCCGCCTCGCCGCCGCGCAACGTCAAGGCCCGCATCATCTCCCAGAACACCATGATGGTGCGCTGGGAGGAGCCCGAGGAGCCCAACGGGCAGATCAAGGGCTACCGGGTGTACTACACCATGGACGACTCCCAGCCCATGGCCCACTGGCAGATCCACAACGTCCAGGACAGCATGATCACCACCATCCAGAGCCTGGTGCCCTCGGAGACCTACACCATCAAGGTGCTGGCCTTCACCTCGGTGGGCGACGGACCCTTCTCCGAGCCCATCCATGTCAAAGTGCTGCAAGGAGGTGAGGGCTCTTTGTGTCTTTTTGGGGTTTGGTGAAACACATCTCTCAGGAACGGGTGAACTTTATTAGAAGAAAAAGAAGAAGAAGAAGAAGAATTACTCTTTATTGAAGGTGGAATTTGGTTTTTGTTGTCATTTTGTTGTGCTGCCGACCTTTTGACCTTTAACCATTTTCTTTGACCTTGCTTTGAGACGCGGCCTTCACCTTGCCTTCAAGGTGAAACGTCTTCTCACCAAAAACAAGCGTTGCAAAAATAATGTATGGTTGTTTTTGCCTCTTCCAGTGCCTGCCCAGCCTGCCAGGTTGCGGGTTGGGGCCACGTCGGACACCAGCCTGGAGCTGACCTGGGAGCCGGCCTACGAGAGGGAGGGGATCATCAGTTATGACCTCCGCTTCAGAGAGGGTAGTCATGGCATACTGGTGAGAGCGCTTCCCTTCGTCAAGGCGTTGTTTGATTTGCAAGTGAGGATTTGGTTTTTCAGGTTTGGATGAAGTAGTTCACTTGTCCCACTTCACACACACTCGCACACCTCCGGCTCGAGATGACAAAACAGTCATTTGAACATTGGTGACATTAAGGTGGTCTGCAGAGGGAGGGCCTGTGTGCTTTGGGATTCCAGTGAGACACACAAAACCGTTGTGTCAATCTGCTCAATCTGTTCCTCTGCCCCCCAGATAAAGAAAACGTTTGGGCCCACGTCATCCTATGTTGTGGACGGTCTGCGTCCAAACACAGAGTACTTCTTTGCTCTGGCCGCCATCTCCAACAAAGGCTTGGGGGCCTTCACCAATGAAGTTTCCATGAAGACCTTGCAAGCAAGTATGTAGTCCCGCAAATACCGCCGCCCCTTTTGTGGTTGGTATTTTGAATGTTTAACGAGGTTTAACAAAGTGTTGACTTTCTTCCTTCAGGTCGTAACTCCACTTGTATGCCTCTGAACAATGTAGAGCACCGTCACCTTTGAACAGTGAATGTGTTGTGGTTTGACATGCTCAGTGTTCAAAGCTGATTTAGATTTTTGTGTGTACTCTGCATCTCTTAACCAATGCATTTCCACGACTTTATCCTTGACGACCGAATACAATGTGGTGTAATAGTTTTGCTGATATCTTTTAGTTTTGTTTATGAGTTTCCGGCAAAGACTCCCAAAGGTAACAGTTTGCATTACAAACTAAATTAACACAATTAACTTTTGATACATGGATAAACGGGGTTGACTTTGAGCTGCAAATATAGTTTTATTTCAGTTTTTTTGTGTGAGAATCATTTTACTTTTTTGATTTGCTTCTACTTCTTCCTTGTTTCCAGTGCCAGATACATTTGAGCGTATGCAGCATTGTCGAAAAATTAAGTCTGTGTGGACTGATAATTTTTGCAGTTTATTAATTTTCCTTTCACTCCTGTTCATATTTCTTCTACTTTTCTTTTTGTCAACAGCAAGTGCACTTTCTCCCTTGTGAAAGAGACACAAAAAATGTTTATTTCTACTCTGTCGCTACCATGGCTTTCTACTGAACCCTCTTGCATGGTGATATGGAGGCCAGCTCCTGTATCACCACAAGATTGACAGCCAGAGTCCTCCTATCAGGAACCAGCAATGGTTCCCATAAGCCCAACCTCGTTGCATTTTATTTCATTCGCCCCCCCCCCCCCCCAGCAGATCAAACATCAGTGCTTCTTCACATAGCAGGAACTCCGCTAAATTATTCAAGGGAATGGGCTAAAAATAACGAGATATGAGATCATAGCCCCCCACTGCTGGGATGGCGCAGCGCTCAGAGCCTGATATCCCGACCACTCAAATGTGCGGAGGGACTTTGGACACGGAGGCAGGTTTTCAAACACGTCGGCTCGGGGGGGGTGAGAGGGCATCCGGGCTGACCTGGTGCCTCCTCACATCGCCGGCTCGCTGGATCACAGACGATACCGCTGGACGTAACCACGGGCTGTACGGCCCGGTCCATGCACACCCGCCCCACACAGGCAGTGGATGTTCTCTGTGAATTGATAACACGCAAAGTCGAATAGAGTTTTGTCCACGTACAGTACATTAACCCCCCCCCCCCCCCCCCCAAAAAAAAAAAACTCATAGCGCTTACAATTTAGTATCGGCTAAATGAATCAAATGAATCGACGAGAAATTAACACAAAAGCAAATCAAAGAATTAATTGTGCACATTCCTTTGAACCGTTTTTAAAAAGTTAGTCCCCACTCCCCAAATGGTTGGCTGCCTCTGGTTGAACCTGAGTGGTTTCTGCACCAGAGGACTGTCGCGCTGCCGAGGTCAGCAGGGGGAAAGCCGTGGTAGAGTGTGGAGCCCTTCTTTAACACATTTTCTGTTTCTACCAGTGCAGCTTGTTGGCCGTGTCCCCATCCTCAGTGATGAAGGGGTTGGAACAAGCACACACCTCACTCTTTATTTGTGTTTTCCGCCGGTTAGGGGGAGAGCTACACAAGACAGTGCAGAGTCACTGCGGAGATCACCAGTTGCATGCAACACACCTTCCCCGCCACCGGGGGTGCTGTTGAGAAATGTACCCCCTCCCTGCACCCCTCTCACACTAACATCGACCACCCCAGCTGCATGAACCTCCCTTATCTGTCCATGAACCCCCATCACCTCTGTGTCGCCGTCTCTTGTGTGTGCGTGCACATCTCCACCAGTGGAACCTCTCTGTTTCTTTGTTGACTCCCTCCTTTTGTTGCATTGTTTTACGGAACGGTAAGATGCAAGCAGACAGGACCAGATACTTCTGTCTTTATCTGTATATTTTCACTGCTCTCCCTCTTCCCCCCCCCCCAACCCCCCTCTTTGATTTCTTTGTCACTTGTTCCCCTGTGGGAACGTGACGAACGTTCTCCTCAGAATGGCTTGACTTTCACTCTAAGTTCCTTACCCACTCCTGGTTTGGTTTATCTTTTGGAAGGAAAAAAAAAGTTAGATTGTACTTTATTTAGTTGTGTAAGTTCTGTCAGCGTCAGGATTTCTCCAAGTGTAGGTTGTTGTTATTATTATTATTTATTTTCCCTTTTTCTTTCTGGGAGGTAGAAGGTCTTTCACAAAGCCGGTCTGCTTCGTATGCGGGGCGAGAGAAACAGAAAACAAAACGCAGCCAAACAAACAGTAGCTTCTTATCGACACGGTCGGGGCCAGCGGTCGCGTTCTCAGGCACACAAAACGCTCCCACAAAAACCTCACAGCACACATAAGTTGATCTGTTGGATGCATTGGAGGTAAGTGGTTGGTGTTGGGCAAAGGGGTGCCAGTCTGCCGCAGGAACAGTGACGTCTTGAGACGCGCGCACATGCACGTACACGCACATGCACACACAAACACACACACACACGCACGCACACCACGTCCATTCCAACCTGCCGCACGTCTTTCTCCTCCTCTTCAGAATATCCTGACAGGGAAATGAATAAGACAGTGGTTCTGTCTTCATAAGTAATGTGGTAAAATATTAATCCGACACATCTGAGGTTTGGTGGTTCCACATACTCATCCCTCAGAAGGAGTTGCATCCAGACATCAGATCGTAAATCACTCGGCTCCGCGTTCGCCCTCGCGCTAAGTGCTTTTTATTCAGAAACACCCCTCACTGAGGGACAGCGCAGAGCTCCAGAGCGCGATGCTGTAACACGGGGAACATAGCGCACTGTAGCAGGCTCGTTTACATACACAAGTGCCCGGTCGCCCAAGTATCTTCTTAAGTACATTTCTACTGCGGCTGTCTGGGGGAAAGAAAAGATAGCAGAGACCGCAGCGTCCTTGACTGTGAGGAGCTCAGTGTCTCAATTGTAGGAATCAATTTGAGGCATATATGTTCCATGTATATATATATACATATATATGTCCTGTAGATATTAGCTGCATTCAAGCTATGTTACGTAACACACTGGATGACACTTTGTTTGACTGCTGGAGATGTTCTGCAGAAAACACACGAGGAGGAGACAGTGAGGCATGAGAAGCTATTATTTGTCAGCTGCTGAGACTGCGGAAGAGCGTCTTGAACTCAAGACACCACAGAAAACAATATATACGCCCAATCAAGTGTTCAATCAAGCAGTCAACACACACACACACACACTGCTTTTGTCTCAGGCAAAACATTTCTAGGTTGCCTCAAGACTTTAGACGAGGTGAGAACTAACAGCTAAACAGGAAGACGGGACTTGTTTAAGTATGCGTATGTATTTCGGTGGGACCCCAAGCGGTCTGGACCGGCACCAGCCTCCCTCATGGTACACAACAGAACTGATCACGTCTACCTTCCCAATCCGTTGCATTGGCCCTGGCAGCCTGGACCCCCTTTGCCACCGAATGAAAAGAAAGTGAAAGTACGTTTGCTTTGTCCTTTACCTTTTTTGGTACAAAATGTTCATAGCGCTGTGACGTGTGTGCCCGGCCTGCATCGCATAACCGGGGGCTTTGCGGTGGGGGGCCACTCTGTCATGAACCCACGAAACATTCGAGGCGCTAAAACGAATAGCCTCAGACTCTCCAGGGCCACCGTCCTGGACCGCCCAGACCTTGGTGCCACATGGCCGGGTTCACAAGCCGAGATGTGGCCCAGGCATTCGGTGGACACACGGCCGGCACTCGGTCCCCATTATACCGGGGAGGGGACATTTCCCCTTTGTCTCCTTTTGGGAAATAATTGGCAACAGTGACCCCCCATGCAGAGGCAAAGCCCCAGGGGGTATGCTTACCTTATTCTGACCAGCTTAAAGACATTTTTGGATTTTTTCCTTTTTTTTTGTTTGTATTCTTTGGTTGTATTTTTTTGGCAAGACTGTGCAGACACAGGCTGCGCCGGTCCACACTGAGAGAGAGGGGTGCAGGTTGACGGGTCCCAAGCCTCCCGGGATGTCAGTGCCCGGCCATTACCGGGCTCCAGGGGGGTCCCCCGGTACACGCTGATCACGGGGGGGGGGGGGGGGGCTGTCGGGGAAGGGCTTTCTGCTGTTTGGACTTCAGGGCCACAGAGTGGCAGATAGCGATCCCATTTCATAGCGTCAGAATTCATTTCACGCTTTGCCGATGAGCTATGGGCCGGGCTCCTGGACCGTCAGGCTTTGTGACACATTTATATTATACCTCGGAACTGCCGGCGGCCAGTCAAGTGTTACCTCCCAAATTAAAGTGGCAGATTGTAAATCCTCAGTGTTTTGCCAAACAAGCAGTTTAGCCGTCCCACTTACTGTAATTGCACAGGGGTTTTTCTAGATACGTCTGGGCTGTTTGTAGTGAACACCAGCTCAACCGCTTGGCACCGGGACAGATTAATTCCTTAATGATCTACAAATGATTTGCAAAATACCAAATACTGTTTTCCATTCAGTGCTGCGGAATGAAGGCTCACGCAAACACGTGCTTTTCAGTGTCCCGTTTTTAGAAAGGACATCGCGGATGGAACGATGGGGGCATGTGTCTTAATATGACGCCAGCAAAAATGATCATAATAATGATAATAATAATAAAGAGGTCATGCTACAACTAGCTTCCACCTGAACGTTGTCAGGCCGTTACGGCCCTCTGACCTTAATCCCATCGGAAAAGACAGATGATCCTCGCTGGCATAAATAATCAAACCAGTGAATGAACCTAACTAATCAAACACAGCAGTTAGAAACTCTGTCTGTGGGCATGGCATCAGTGTGTGACCCTTTTTTTAGATCCGCAAATGGAGCCTCAGTTTCTCTTTCTTATCGTGTCCATATAATCCCACCATTGGTCTTTATGGGATGGACAGTTTAGTAACGTTCCACCCCGGCCCAGTGTTAAGTCTTTATCATTCAAGAGGAGGCCTGTGCTGGCTGATAGTGGAGCCCGTGTCAAATCCACAGCCCTCTGCCGTACGATGGAGAACCAAGCAATCACTCTTGACGTGCGGGGCTTTTGCAAATACAATATGAGTACTTGAAAGGAGGCGGAGAGGCTCAGAATCCGGTAAAACCATAAGTAAGTAAGCCCACTGGCTGCAAAAGAGGGGGTTTGGCCCACGGCTGTGGTCCTGCCCTATTTACTGCACGCCAGAACATTCAGTCTTATATCTCCTGATGGGGGAAGAAGGTCCTCTCTGATGCTCAGACCTCCATTTGGGTTTGTCTCGAGGCCGTACCTTTCGAGAAGCATCATTAACCTTTCATGGCTGCCTGCGTGTCGCCATCTTCCCCGCGGCCGTGAGTTTTTGGCTATGAAATGGGATTTCTCCAAATTTACCCTCCACCAAGAAAAGATTAACACCAGCAGAAAAATATGGACAGGAATATCGTCACACACGCACTTGCACACACACTTACACGCCTCTCTCTCTCAGCAGTCTTGTGGAGTGGCCAGCCTCAGGCACAAGAGAGCAAAAGCCCTGGCAACAGCACAAGAGCCAAAACACTCTCCCTCCTGTCATCGCCCAAAACATCGGCCCAAATTCTACATGCCGGCCAATCGGTCGTCAAGCTTTGGATTTTTAACGAGCTTTTGAATTGGAAGTTCTTCTTCAACACAACGTATGGGAGGGAGAGTGCGGTGGCCGACTGTCTACTGAGTTAGCATGCTTGGTAGCCAGGTGCTCATGGTAAGAAAGTCTAACGTTAGGATGGAGCCAGGTAGGTATCATGCAGTCAATGCTTGTCAACGGTGTTCATTCTCCTCACAAGATATAAACATTGTTTTTCCACGTTTTTCCTTTTCAGTTACCAGTGGCCATGTTTGTTTTCTGAGAGTTACCTTGGTTGCTGAGAATTGGTTTTCTTGGTTTTCCCCTTTTTACTTTATCTTTTTACCACCGCTGGTGTATTTGTATTATGTTTAGTTTTTATTTTTGTCTTTGAATGAGGATTGTTGTTTTTTGGTGGCTTTCACTGGATTTCTTTTCTTTTTTCAAGCCTGGTTCTGGGTTTGCTATATGTTGAATGGCTTTTCATTTCTTTTTATATATATATTTATAGACATATGATTTTTATTTGTTTTTCCATTTATTCAAGAGCTTTTACCTTGACAAAACAGAGGGCCATGTAATAATGAGCTGGGGTTGTCACCCCGAGGTGGACAGAGTCTATTTCGACAGAGGGAATTGAAGGAGATACGGAGTGGGGGGAACCTGCGATGAAGTGAATTATTCTCATATGTGTCCCTTTATCCGGATAATACCCGGGCCGGGTGAGGACTGGAGATTCTTTTTATCACGCCCGGTACAGAGCGGCCTGTCACCCAGCCTCTGGTGCTCAGATTACGACAGTGAGAGCTTCGACTTTGAATTAGAAAGTTCACAGATATGTAGGCTTTCATGTCCTGGAAGAGCACAGTGTTCGCATTCAGCCACAGTCGGTGAAAAGCTGCTGGGTCCACGCCCAGCGAGATGCTCTCTTCCTTCCTGTTGGCTGACAGAAGCACAACACGGCTGTACTTTAAGACCCTCCTCTGCAATGTCTGAGTACTCTGCATTGTTGGGCTTCGTCTGGATTAGTTCAATTAGAGACATGCCACCGGATGAAGGAGGCAGAATGTTTAAAATTTGTTTTGAGAAACCACTTGAAGCTGCGTCTCAGCTGTAGATGAGCAGGCTAGTCCAGGTTTGGACCTTCAGATATTTGGAGATGAAGGGCTTTTCCCTTTCCTAACCTGAACCCTTTTCTGATAAGGGATTGTTTTTTGGCACAGAGCTACCCAGGTTAAGAAATGTAAGAGAAGTGTTAAAACTCAGAAGAAGGGTGGCTACACAAGATACAAAATATCTGTAAGGATAGTTTTATATAATCAATAATAAAACGGTGTTCAAGGGATTTTTTTACCGTTTTGAACCATATTCTCAGATGACTCCGGTAGCTTTAGACGGCAGCCATGTTGGTTCATTATTACATACCAAGGGCCTCTGGACCGTTTAAGTTTCCATTTGCCTGACCGTTTACTCTATGATTTTAAATCCAAGCACCTTAACTCTTTGGTTTATTTCATTTCTGTTCAATTATCAGTTTTTTCCTTTTGAGTTCAAACCTTCATCCTTTTCTTCATCTCTCCCACTTTTGTTTGTTTTTGGTTTTCACCCCTACCCTTTGCCCCTTCCTCTCCTCCTCCTCCTCGCTCCTCCCTCCCCCTGCCTCCTCCTCCCCCTGCCTCCTCCTCCTCCTCCTCTCCACCTGCCCAGAGCCCTCCGCCCCCCCTCAAGACATTAAGTGCGGCCCCTCCAGCTCCACCAGCCTGCTGGTAAGTTGGCGCCCGCCTCCTGTGGAGAGCCAGAATGGCGCCCTGGCGGGGTACACCCTGCGCTACCAGGCGGTGGCGACGGCGGCGGCGGGCTCCGGCGAGCCGGCCGCCGCCGCCGACCAGGAGGCCTCTGGCGAGGTGTTGGTGGCCGCCGACGAGGAGCAGTTCCTGCTCCAGAGGCTGGAGAAGTGGACCCTGTACCGGATCAGCGTGGCGGCGTTCACCCACATGGGCCCGGGCCCCGAGAGCGAGCTGCTCGGCTGCCGCACGGACGAGGACGGTACTGACCTCCCCTCCGCCACGACTCAACCCCACCCATCCGCCTCACCCACCCACCCACCCACCCACACATGAGTCATGAGGAGGGTTGTGGAAGCGTCCGTTGAGATCACCCAGCTCCACATTGTTCACTAGTGAACATATAGAATAGAAACATGCATGAAAAAAAAAACCCTAACATGGATCTGACTTTACTGTGCATCGCCATGGAGATCAGCATCTGGACACTGACCAAATACTGTCCCTGCGTATGTCAGACAATGGATGGGGAAAAAAAAAAACATACAATATGTACAATAATTTCTTTCATGACTTATCATCATTTTACTATTCTTCCAAAAGTATACCTAATAACAACAATAAATTAATTGTAAGCATAGAGAATTTGCAAGGACTTCTTTGGAAATCCCCAGGGCTAATTCCCTGTATTTGAGCGCCAGCCGCTGAACCCAGATGTCTTGGTGCGGTTGTGCTAACGCGCTCCTGCATTTACTCTCTGAAGCACTTCACTGATTCTGTGTCAAATTGGTTTCAGGTTTATGCCGCTTGATTTTTCATGGAAAGCTGTACAAGAAAGAGTAATTTAGCCGTTCAAAGTTTTTGTCTTCTTAGCTATAAATAGGCACTCATCCAGAACCACTGTGTCATTATTTCAGCGCAGGACCACTCCCCCGTTTTTGGGCGTTAAAGATTGGAGAAATGTTGAGTGGGGGGGATCAGTGGGATGCAGTCCATCATGATTGCCTGAAGTGTCGCGTCATCTTTGAACCCACATTTTAAAACCCGAGGACTCCGGGCCTGATTCTGAATCACAGTCGCAGTAATGTCGGCGTGACCGTAGCCCGGAATCTATTTCTGTCCCAGTGGTGTTAGTATCCGTGGTGCGGACGACTCAACAAAGAGCTCCCTCTGACACACACGTGGTCCAGCCGCGCCACAATCCTCCCCATTATAGTGCAGCCCGTAGGAAAAGAGAGACCACCCAACCTGAGGAAAACCTGGCCGGTTGTCCAAACAAACCCACCCCAGGTGCCACTCAGAGCAGCCTCCACACCCCGCTGCCCCCAGCCTCTTCTATAGACGTTCGCTAGGTCTCGCCAACAGAAAACAGAGCTCCACATGACATGTATATAATTATACACATCAGTCACCATCACCTTGACGAGAGTATTGTTACAGAGGGTTTAGGTCAGGATAGCATCCTGAGGGGGAAACACACACACATTGCCTGGGTCAGTGCCATAGGACCACGGAAAATATATATCCACAAGCAGTGATGCATATTATTGTGTTATTATTATGCATAGTCTCATGATGGAAGGGTAGCGTCAGGTCCTCACAGAAGGACATTCGGAGCCTGCGATGGGTCTAGTGCCACGGAAACTACTTCAGCAGCAGCGCTGGGAAACACATTGATCCCATAGAAGGGCCATGCGCCACTTAAAGGGGAAAGTCTTGGGTGCAAGGCGCTCTAGCGAGGTCTGCCGTTATGACTGATGGAATAAACGACCTTGAGGAATGGCCAGTGAATGAAGATTCCGGCTGGTAGTACTGCTAATAGTAGTAATATAAAAACTCGACAGGGTTGTATCATGGACACAGGGTTTGAATCCCAGTACTGATCCTGAGTCCTACCTACTCCTGGACCAAAAGTATCTGAGTTCACTGCAGGTAAATAGTTCATTGGGGAACATGTAGCCACCGCCAGTGATTAGGAGTTCAAAGGAACCTGGTGATCCCACTTTGAATCGGCCAGTGATTGGGCTGAATTCATAGGAACAGCAGTACCAATGTTAACAGGAAACAGCTGTTAGATACAGCTTTGCCAATGGACTCCTGGAGAAAGAATGGGATCTCCACGACCTCCAGTCCAGAAGCTATCAACCATGAGGTAAAGTCGGTCGATTTTGAATGACATCACATTATGGCCTCTTGCTTTTTGGGATCCAGATGGTCTCTGGATCTCATTGCATAAAAATACGACAAAGAAGAAAAGTCCCAGCTAGTACAACGGGGTTCCTGCCCCACTATGCGCCTGAAGACTTAATAACATGGCTGTCTGAAGCCTGAATTGCGTTATCGGCAAACAAAATTTGGAATTGTCCGTTTTTGCCCAGCAGCTAAGACACAGCACACAGCAGCTAAGACGTGCCTCTGCCCACCTCCGCCATCTCCTTTGCTCCACCCTCTGCCTCATGCTGTCACACCTTCTCCCTCTCCTCTGCTCCACGTTCTGCCTCATGCTCTCCCACCTCCTCCCTCTCCTTTGCTCCACCTCCTCCCTCTCCTCTGCTCCACCCTCTGCCTCATCCTGTCCCACCATCTCCCCTCCTTTGCTCCACCTTCTCCCTCTCCTCTACTCCACCCTCTGCCTCATGCTGTCCCACCTTCTCCCTCTCCTCTGCTCCACCCTCTGCCTCATCCTGTCCCTCCTCCCTCTCCTCTGCTCCACCCTCTGCCTCATGCTCTCCCTCCTCCTCCCTCTCCTCTGCTCCACCCTCTGCCTCATGCTGTCCCACCTCCTACCTCCTCTGCTCCACCCTCTGCCTCATGCTGTCCCACCTTCTCTCTCTCCCTTGCTCCACCTTCTCCCTCTCCTCTGCTCCACCCTCTGCCTCATGCTGTCGGTGTGCTTGTCTTCTCCCCCGTAGTCCCCGGCGCTCCGCCCCGGCGGGTGGAGGTGGACGTGCTGAACTCCACCGCCCTCAAGGTGATGTGGCGCTCCCTGGCGCCGGGCAAGCAGCACGGCCAGATCCGCGGCTACCAGGTCCACTATGTCCGCGTGGAAAACGGAGAGTCCCGCGGCCTGCCGCTGATCAAAGACGTCATGCTGGCCGACGCCCAGGTACGAGAACCCCCTCCCCTCCCCCCCATCCCCCCCCACCTCCCCCACCCAGGTATGAGAGCCCCCCTCCAAGCCGTTCTCCACCTATGTCTCAGTCGTTGGGGGCGGAGCATTAACACCGCCAGGGTTCCGCAGTGGTTCTCCTCCATCATGGCTCCTGGTTCTATGGAGCTCCATTTGCGGAGCGTAAACTTAACACCGCCAGAGTGAAGCGGGTTCGATTCCCACCGGGCCAGCCCATGCTTAGAGTTTAATGGCACTTTTAAGTAGCCTCTTTGTTCTTCACTGTGCAGCGCTCGACTAAACGCATCAAGCTGTTTGAACGAAACGAGCATGGCACACAATTTAAAGAAGAATCCAGGTACCTTCAATGGAACGACACAGAGCACGACGAATGCTTTGTGAACTCTGTGAAACATCAAATACATCTGACCCCGGGAGAACCTGAGGTGACAACGCAAGGATGCCCGTGTTTCTTTACTTTGACACTTTGTCGTTAAGAGATTAGACGGGCCGCGGCGGCTCCGCCGTGTGACTGTTCTTCGCTCTCTGCAGTCTGCACCAACATGGCTGCCAGCGGAGGGAATGTGCTCTGTCATATGAATGCGTCTCCCGGTTGGGGCTTTATTTTTTTTTTATTTTGCTGCATTACTTTTCTCCCCTCAGCCTGCAGTGAGAACTGTAATCAAAGCTTCACTCTGCTCACTTCCTCCCCCTCCCTGGCTCCCTCCCTCCCTCTCCTCCCCTCCCCTCCTTCCCTCCCTTTTTATTAAGGATGTCTAAGCCCCTTGCCTCACACGAGACCACCAAACGCCCCGGTTCTGCAGCCGCGATCACAACACAAAGACTCGATGACAAAACAATGAAAACCGACCCAAACTGCTGATTACGGTCTTCTGTCGCTTGGCAAAGTGAAATTGGCACGAAAGAAGCTTCCACCGCCGGCGGAATTATAATGGAGGCTTGTTTAGTGCTCTCTCCTTTTCTATTGTACTTTCCCTGAACAAAACTCGTGCCGTCGCAGTGTAGGGGAGAAAAAGGCCAAGTGTGCTGTTTGTGTGAGCAACAATCATCCCAATGGAGATGACAGCCTGAGGGTGAACAACATATACTTATGGAAAGGAATAGATTCCTTCTCCCAATGTAAACTGTGTTTTTTTTTTACTGCGGTGTGTTTAACCCTGATTTAAACTCTCACCAGAAGATAGATTCAGATTCAACACATATCTTTTGTTTTTAGATATATTGAAAAATCTATATTTTTAAATCTTATCTAACCAAACAAACCCGGGGGGTGAAACCGAGTGAACGCGATCAGCTACGGAACCGACGACACGAAGCAGAACCCTGAAGGTCACGGTGAGACGGCGACATAAAGCCTCATAACCACCGCCAGAGAGACACGTAATATGAACAGCGGTCTCAGTCAGCGTGGCGCAGATTGAAACGGTACATCCACTGATATCCACGTTAACCGCGCGGAGAACCCGTAATAGGCGCGACCCGGGGGGGGGGGGGGGGGGGGGGGGGGGGGGGGGGGGGGCTGGTGGTTATGTAACCCACCGCGGCAGGTGGAGAGCGTTCTTACCCTCCACCTTCCTGGAGTGAGGCTTAGCATTAAGCCCTTCATTAAAACACTGCTAGCAGAATGTCACCGCGGGCGCAAGCCTCCGTTCAGCTCCAGTGTGTGTCGGCCATCCGATCCTAAGAATAACCTCCGTAAATATTGTTCTTATGCGTACGAAACCCGTCGTCTGAACACCTAACAACGAAACCTCCCCTGGATGTCTCTTTCATAGCACCGCCACCTCCACACACACGCGGATCCCCACCCAACCACACACACACACACACACACCCATCCAACCCACACACCCCACCCAGGCATCACACCCCCACCCACACACCACACCCCCACCTTGACCTATTTGGGGATCTTTAGTCCACTCACCCATCCACCTCTCTTTCCCTCTCTCTCTCTCTCTCTCTCTCTTCACTTATTGTGGCTGCTTCTCACACTTCTATATCTTCCCTTCTTTTTTTCTCTCTCCCCCCCTCTCTCTCTCTCTCTCGCTGTGCCTCCCTCCCCTCTAAACAAACCCACCCCCTCTCTCTCCTGCGCTCTGTGGGGGGGGGGGGGGTTGGGGGGTCAGTGGGAAATGGACGATACCGCTGACTACGTGAGTACGGCCTTCCGCCTGACTGCTTTCGATAGCGTCCGGGGAGTCTACCGAAGTGGGTATTGCATCAACCAATCAGCATTGGGGATTTTAAAAAGAGACCCGCCCTTCTCACCCGTCGTGAGTCCAGTCGGGTCAGAACCGACCCCGCGGCTGATACAGTACCCACTTCCCCTCGGACTGGAATGCTGAATGCTCCTTGTGTAGTGCTGTGGTGTGTGTGTGTGTGTGTGTGTGTCGTGCTTTGTCTGTGTGTACTTTCTGGTTTTTATTTTTTGCTGTGTTTGTGATATTATTTCTTTCTCTGCGATGCTTCTGTGGTGGCTTCAACTCCGTGCCCGAAACTTGAGTTTCTGTGGTGTTTTCCTTTGTGTGTGTGTGTTTCTTTAAATATCCTTTGAGTCACGTTGAGCGCGCCAAACTTTTCCTGACGTTTCTAAACTTCACATTCCCCCGTAAGCCCGGGTTTGATGTGGGCCTCTCGCTGCTGATACCAGACTTGTGTTTTTACAGTACAGCATGAAGCGCAGCCTTCATTTACCTTCCCTGACCCCGCCAATCTGGGCCAACCAGCTGGATGAAACAAACTCACTCCGCTGAAATATTCAGCAGAATTGATTAGGAGTTCGTCTTTGAAGAAAAACTCCAAGAAACCTAATACAAAAAAAAAAAAAAAAACACTGGCCAATGAGCAGCCAGGACATAAACCCAGCATGTATTTATCAACCAGTTGTGGTGTTCAGGTTTCTGTCCACACGCTTGCCGGCAAAAAAAAAAAAAAAAAAAACGGCCAATGAAAGAGCTGTGCCACATTTACATACTGTGTTTCAATCCCCTGCCAGCCCTGTCAACTGAGGCTTTAGCGTAGCTTAGCGGATAGCGCTCCCCTAACCCCCCCATTGGGACGTGATGGTGAATTCAAAGCATGCCGCTTGAGTCGTTGAACAACGAGGACATGTAGATGTTTCATTTGTATTTGATTGGTGTTGGTCGAGGTAGTTGCATGAAACCCAATAGCCACGATGACGGTGATAAAAGTTTGGATCCTGTACCGACTGCTGTCTCCTGACCCCTTTTCCAGGAAATGGTCATCGGCGGACTGAAGCCGGACACCACCTACTCCATCACGGTGGCTGCGTACACCACAAAAGGTGATGGAGCACGCAGCAAACCCAAGCTGGTGGTGACTAAGGGGGCAGGTCAGTGATAAGTCATTACTTACTCATTAATGCCTTCATTTTGCTGAATGCCCTCATTCAATCATCAAAGATGGCCCGGTCTCAAAAAAGTCTTGAAATCCTGTTGGTGTTGTTACAGTTGTGTCTATTTTAAGAAGTAAAGCTGAGAGAACAAAGGTACGATTTCAAAACTAGTCTCTCTCTACATGCACAAACACATGTGCAGTAGATTAGAAAGACTTTTACATTCATTTACAATTGAATTAATTTACAATTCCAACATTTTGTTTTATGTTTTTGTTATGTTATATACATATTAGTTACATCCATACATACTTATACATACTTATGGAGTTAACTTTTTGTGATGCAGTTTTCCTCCCCGGTTTTAGCTGTTTAATGTTAATGTGTGTCTGTCTGGGATGGAAGCAGCGGTCATTAGGGTGTTGGGGGGGGAGCGGGGGTTTTTTTTGGGGGGGGGGGGAGTTGGAATCGAACACTGCCAAGTTCAGGGGTTCAAACGGAGTTGGAACAGAATTGTCTGACGACTGTGTGCTGTGAAGCCTTGTCTGCCTCCAGCTCATTGGCTCCAACCGCCTGGCTGTTTAACCCTGCCTGGCTGTTTAACCCCGCCTCTTCAGCCACCAGACGTGGCACTGCATAGCGCTGTGAGGAGGGCCTGGAACGCCTTCTCCCAGGAATCAGAGTCACGATAGGGAAGTCCTTTAGTACCCCAGTCAGTGCCAACACTCCTCAAGGGCCAGAGCATTCTTTTTTTTTTTTCCTGAGCTGAGACAAACACACACACACACACACACACACACACACACACACACACAGAGACTGTGATACACCTGCTACCACACTTACACACACACACAGACACTCATTCATTTAAATTTGATCATAGACACACACAAAGAAAGACATCTGTCTCACATGCACCTGTCGATACACACTCAATATACAAACACACACACGCACAGACACAAAGGCAATTACACACACGCTCACGCACACACACACACACACACAGAAACACACAAAGAACAACACAGCCACACTACACATAGAGCCACTGAATGGAAGGCTGGGATCACAACCTGTCATGATGCTTTGTGCTGCAGACGCATCAGAAATAGAGAACCTGTCACTACCCGCCCCCTCCATCCATCACAGGTAGGCTGACGGGGGTTTCTCTCTCTCTCTCTCTCTCTCTCTCTCTCTCTCTCTCTCTCTCCTCTCTCTCTCTCTCTCTCTCTCTCTCCCTGCAGGCCTATCCTGCCTGAATCATATAGAGGGCGGGGGGGGTGGGTAAACGAGAGGAATGGATCAGATGTAGGTAGAGATGTTGAGAGGCAGCAGGTCTCTGGGGCGGGGGGGGGTGGCGTTCCGGGGGGGCCGGGGGCGGGGGCTAAACATGAGAAAGTGAACGGCGGCCGTCTGGTAGCAAAGCGCGCGCGGCCCCCCTGGCTGTCCGGTCACGCTCGGGTTCGTCTTTAGCGTTAGTGTCCCTGAGACGGTTCCCCAGCTCCTGCTCCTGCCCCTGACCGCTGTTGACCATGACTTACCGGTGAAGAGGAGAACACTCAGAGTGTTCACCGATACCACCGGGAGGGAGCTGCCGCAGGGGCGGTGCTCCAGGTCTCTGGGAGAAGACGAGGGTCCCAGGGTGGCAGTGGGAGGCAGCGGAGGGTTCCAGAAAGTTGGCCTGCCCTTCTTCACCAAGAGCAATGTTAGGGATAGGGCTTTTTGTTCTACTGGTGCATCTGCAGTCCGCAGACACACACACACACACGCACGCATGCACACACACACACACACACACACTATGATGCTGACTATCGGTGAGAACCAGCTAATCACGTAGCCAATGAAAACAGCAGCAGACCATGAATCTCAAACTGACTGCCAAAACGTTCTTCAGCTCAGACAAAGAACAGAACTCGAAGGTGACATCGTCTGAAACCTTTTCCCCAGGAGCAGCACAGCGGGGCCTACACAAACCATCCATAGTAAGTGGGACCACCGCTGAGGGAGCTCATAAATAGTTTGTATAGTTTGCTGTTTGGGGCCGTACCCGTTCTCGGTGTGGCCTGCAGGTCCTCGCCTGGCCCACTCCGACAGGGCCAAACACCCCCCACAACGTCCAGGACAGAGAGGGTCCTCCCTGGCCAGGACTGGGGGAGAGGGGGTGGGTGATGTGAGGGGTGTAGGGGAGTTGGAGGAGGACGAGAAAGAGGAGGAGGTGGAGGTGAGGGAGGGGTGGAAGAGGCAGAAGGAGGACGAGGAGGAGAATGTGTATGGAAAGTATGAGGGGGAGG
>JAXIVH010000003.1:3522431-3530329 GCA_036785325.1 Urophycis tenuis | reverse complement strand
ACACACACACGTACAAACACTTTTATAGTTTCAAACACCTGCCAACACACAGGGACTTTATTAATCTTTAATAAACAAGTGGGTCACCACTGGATGTGCACAACAGTGAAATAGAAAAGATACACACCATTATATTACACACCCTATTCACAATAAACACACTCACGTCGTCTCCCCCCACACGCACACACACACACACACATTGACAGGGAGAGATTGTGAATTGATGAAAGTCCACCCACACATAACATAAAGACATCACAGCTCCCCGAGGGTGAATGCTGACCTGGGTGCGTTCACGTGATGTCCCTCTGAAGACACACACCACTGTGCTCACCGCTGGATATTCCTCACCCTCCCCTGTGAACGCCTCGCTCTGCTTTTTAGGTTTTTAGGGGGGGGGGGGGTTTCACCCGGTGAACTTTGGTAGAAAAGTGGGCCGTGCGCCCAGGCAAAAAGAAACTCCCGGTGGAATAATTTCCCAGAGTGATGAGACCAGAGTGCCACCCTGCCACCCTCATCCCTCACCTCACTCTACCGAGCCCCACTCTGGAACCAGGGGCTTCTCCCCCCCCCCCCCGCCTCCCGCCTCCATCAGCACTGATGGGGTGGGCTTTAAAGAGAGAGTTAGAGTGCATGTCATCCGCCAGCGTCGCAGAACTGGGCCACTCTGAAGAATTGTGTCTAGACCCCGAGAATCATAGCTCATCTATTTTACAGGGGGAGTACCGGGCTGGGGTGAGGTGGAGAAGACACTCTGCATCCCCCACCTCTCCCTCCCTCGCCCCCCCCCCCCCCGCCCCTCTCCCTCCCCTCCCGCTGAAAGTTTTAGCGATGCTTTGCAGCACAGGAGTCATTCTGGGATGCTGGGCCATGAAATCGTAATGGGAACAGCGATCGCCCCAGGAATTTACAAGGTTCTAAAGCCTTGTCTTCCACCCCCCCCCCCCCCCCACACACACCGCTACTGTTGGCCAACAGAGGAACACAGAATGTACATGCGCTGTGTGGAGGCCCCTGCTCTCGCTTTGTCTCCCCGCCAGCCGCAGCCGCACCACAGAGCCCGACCGCCGCGTCGCTCGCTTACAAAGCGGAGCTCGTGGTCGATTAGGTAACGTTTTGATCTCCCGCAGTGGAAGCCCCGCCGCCGCTGATTGCCTCGTCGCCTTGTGACTGAGTGGGAGCGCCTGGCTCTGCCCGGTCCCGCCGAAGATGGATGCAAGCGTACATTATAGAGAGACTTCACGCATCCCCGTTTCCCCTCTCTCTCTCTGTCTCTCTCTCTCTCTCTCCCCTCAGTGCCCGGGCCGCCCATACTGAAGGTGGACCGGGACTCGGAGACCTCGGCGGTGGTCCGCTGGGACCCCCCGGCCCTGCTCAACGGCATGGACCTGCAGGGCTACCGGCTCCAGTTCGGCCGCAAGGACGTCGCCCCGCTGGCCACGCTGGAGTTCGAACCGCAGGAGCACCACCACGCCGTGGCCGGCATCCACCGCGGCACCACCTACCTCTTCAAGATCGCCGCCAAGAGCCGCGGGGGCTTCGGCGGCGAGGCCACGTTTGAGCTCAGCGTGCCAGAGAACGCGCCGGACGGCTACCCGCACATCGACGCGCCGGCCAACGTGACCTGCTGCTCGGTGCAGCTGTCGTGGTCGCCGCCGGTGCTGGCGGAACGCAACGGCGTCATCACCGAGTACACGCTGTTGTACAAGGAGGCCGGCGTCGGCGGGCCGTCCCGCGAGCTGCAGCTGGCGCCGGGCCTCTCCGGCGTCGTGCTCGACAGCCTGAAGCCCGACTCGGCGTACGACGTGAAAATACGCGCGCACACCAGTGTAGGTCCCGGGCCCTACAGCCCACCGGTGCAGTACCGCACTGTGGCCTTTGAGCCGCCCACAGGTAGGGCTTCCATCGCCATTCCTACAGGGAGGGGAAGGTTTTTTCGGGAGGTGTTAGCAGTGTGAACTAGGTGCCACAGAAAAACCGGGCAGAACAACACCACCCAAACTTAAAAGAACCCGTCTCCCACCCCCCCCCCCCCCTCCGCCCGCCCCCCTCCCCCCCTCCTTCAAACACCTTCACTTCTTCACTAAAGATTGAGATGTTAATCCTGTTTGCTGTGGAACACCTCACCTCACTAACCCCAGACAAGGTAAAAAAAAAAACAGTCAGTAGGGTACAGCCAGTCAGTGTGAGGGAGGGGGTGGACCCCACCTCCCCCAGGCCTAAGGTAAGTGCCCCGTTGGGTGGGACATGGCGCCCGGCGCCCTGCAGACCTGAGCGCGCTCACGCCACGCGTCCAAGCAAGGTAGGGGGTCCCTCCAGAGAAGGACCTGGTTCTAGAAGATCATAGAGAGGAGATGGTTCTGGTTTTTTTTTGTTTTGTTTTTTTTGGTCTTTTTTGCTTCAGGCTTCTGAGTTTTGTTTTGGAGACGAACTCCCACCGTCCGTCTCCCCGTTAAACCACCACCTCCCCCACCCTCCCACACTAACTCCCCCCCCCCCACCCCCCACCCCCCCCTGTGTCCCGCTGTTGGGACGGTTTGCGGCATGGCATCCCCCCAGATGCACTGCTGAGGCCCACTGGCATGCTGTGTTTTGGGTCTGTCTCTACGTCTTGCTCGGCGGCACGTGGGCAGTGCCAACCCAGCCTCGCTAGAGAGAGAGCGAGAGTGAGAGAGAGAGAGAGGGCCTCCATTCGGTTGGTGGTTCTGGGTCAAAGGAAAGGAGGGTTTCAGGGTTCTCCCAGAGATGGGTTAGCACTCCCCACGTCGGCTCGCCGGGCGGCCCTCCCCCCCTCCTCCTCCTCCCCCCCACCCCCCCTGCCCCGTGGGTTTGTTGTTCATGAGTCTCTCGTGCTGTGTGTCTTTAACCAATCAGGTTGCCCTTCTCACGGCCAATCACGTTTCACTGACCGCTCACTGTCCCCGCCCCGCAGGAGAACGTTTTGCAGGAGATCGACGACTTTTAATGAATTGGCAGTTTTTTTCTCCCCCCCCCCCCCCACCCCCTCTTTCCCCCCGTTTCCTTTCTTTCGGTGGCCCTCCGCGGCCGCGTGGTAAAGTTGTGTCGTCTGTACTTTCCGCCAGATGTGCCAAAGAACTTCACGGTCAGGTGGGCCACCAAGAGCACGGTGATGGTGGCGTGGAAGTTCTCCGAGAGCAGGTCTCCGTACAAATGCACAGTGAGTAGCGGCCCTTCGGGGAGATCCGACCTGACAGGGCGGATGAATAATAGATGTTTTGTTTTCTTCATCATGGCTTCAAAGTTTGCCTCGTTCCCTGGTTTTGCTTCATCTTCCCGCTGACCCCGGGAAAAATAAATAGAGAATGGCAGATGGTGACCGCGGATTGGGATGTATTCTATACCATCAAGACTACACGATGATGTATAAACCACTTAGAATGAAATAAGAAATATTTTACTGAACCCAGAAGGGAAATGGGTCGCAGGAAGTACAGGACAAGTATGGGAATTAAAAAGAGATAACTGTACCCTTCTTCCTCTCTGTATTTCTCTATCATCAGTGAAGCCATCAAAATATTGACCCAGCTTCTCAATCACTCTTGCCGTCTCCCCGGCCCCCCAACCGTTCCCTCACACGTATGCAGAAATAGATATTTAGAAGGTTAAAGACCACGTCAGTCATTCCGTGGACAAGCTCCGGAGAAATTAGTTTCACTTACTCACCGACCTTTACCGCGTGGTAGCGGACTGTCGGTGATTTATTTCCGCATTTACATTTCTATTCCCGTTATTGCATGATATGATAGACATTTGTCATGCATCTTTCTTGCAATTAGATCATTTTTTTGGCAATTTGCATGACTTTTTTTTCCCGCTGCCATCCTGCACCTGCTGCTGCGGCAGCGTTCCCATCTGGGATCACTAAAGAACATCTCGTCTCACGCGCGCCTTCCTCCTGTCGTCGTCGTCCTCGTCCCTTCCAGATCGAGTCCAGCCGACTGAAGATGGACATCGACGCCCGGCAGCTGAAGGCCCTGGTCTCGGGCCTGAGACCCAACACCACCTACGAGTTCCGGGTCGCCTGCATGGAGAGTTTGGACGGCGGCACGCGGCACCGGGTGGCGGCCCGCACCGCTCCCCTCATCCTGTCCAAGAAGCCCAAGCTGGACATGGACCAGGACCCCGACAGCGCGCTCACCATCTCCTTCCCCCCCGTGGAGATCAGGGACGTCAAGTGAGTGGCGTTGGCACGGGTCGGCGTGGCACCCGTCTGTCTGCCTGTGTGTCCACCGGTCTGTCCGTGTCTGTGTGTCTGTCTGCCTGTGTGTCCACCGGTCTGTCCACTGGTCTGTCCGTCTGTGTGTGTCTGTCTGCCTGTGTGTCCATCAGTCTGTCCGTGTGTGTGTGTGTGTGTGTGTGTGTGTGTGTGTGTCTGTGTGTCTGTCTGCCTGTGTGTCCACCGGTCTGTCCGTGTGTGTGCGTCTGTGTGTCTGTCTGCCTGTGTGTCCACCGGTCTGTCCGTCTGTGTGTCTGTCGGCCTCCGATTCTCGATTGATCTTCTCCATCTGCCTGCTTGTTAGTCTGTGTCTGTCTGTCCATCTGTCTCTTTGTGTTTGTCTGTCACCAATTATCTTTTTTGAAATACAACGTGTCTGGGTTTAAAAACAAAAAATATCAGAATGTATGTTCTAAAATGTGTAGATATAGATTATATACCAAAATATCTGATTACCTGCCTGGACATTTCAAGATAATGAAGAAACTGAACTGCTAATTAGTTGAAGACAAGAGCTCTTAAAACCCAGCATGCTGTTATGGCTCCAGAGCAACAGGAACCTGGTAGAACAACGACCTTCCGCAGAAGGTAACCTGTTGGAACGGCCCGGTGTTTGCAGGAACTTCTACTTGGTGGCGGTACCGCTGAAGAAAACCACAGGGACCGTGAAGAACCTGAAGGCCCCGGACGAGATGGACATGGATGAGGTAACCCAGCCGGGGTGTCCCCCAACCAACAAACAGGAGGGACTCGTGTCTGCTCTGTGTCCTGTTTACCATGTAGTCACCATTATTAACGCGTCACCATTATCCACTGGGGGGAATTTACTAGGTTGTTTACCATGTAGTCCTCCACCATTATCCAATGCGAGGACTGTATTGGGTTATTTACCGTTTAGTCCTTCACTATTATCCACTAGGAGGACTGTATTAGGTTATTTACTATGTCGTTATTCACCATTATTCACTGGTTTACTATTGAGTCATTTAACTAGATATTTTATCACCTGAAGTAAATCAGGCAAGGTAGAAGTTGGAGCAGCTCAAGGATCCCCACAGGTATCCTGCTGACACCGGGGATCGAACCCAGTACCTTTTGGCTGAGAGTCCCGCGCCACACCCTCGCCACTGAAACCACAACCCCCACTGCTGCCCTGATCAGTGCTGTGTGTTTCCCCCACACGTTTGGGGAAATCTGTAAATATGAATCTGGCTTTGTGAGCATTCCACTCATAGAGGGCTGATTATTGCTGAACACGGGGAAACAGAAGGGCTTTAGTTCAGGTTGGTGATTTAGAACGGGGAAGGCTGAGGAGAGCGCCAAGGCCACTCCCACACACCCCCCGGATTGGCTTACAAACCAACGCACTTGAACATATATATACTTGAGGGGGGTTTAACACACACACACACACATACACACACACACACACACACACACAGACACACTACTAGGCTGCCGACTTTCCCACAGTGATGAAGGTGACCCCCAGCCACAGGTCAGTATGCAGCCTCACCCATTGGATTGAGGATTAGTCACATCTGGCTGTCTGCACATTCTCAATCAATCCTACCGGAGGGGGGGTTATTACCCCAGACCCCCCCCAGAAACATGTTGAACATCTCATTACACACCTTGGGGTGCAGAGGAGGGTTGTTCCACTCCACACTTCCAGGCCCGTATTTGGTGTATCTGGCACGCATGAGATGTTTTCAGTGATGCTTTAGGGAGCTAAGGAAGGACAAGTCACGTGGTCAGGTGACGCCGGATGAACGTAATGGTTTTAATGATGGGGAGGAATTGACGGATAGATTTGAATTCGGAAACAAAACAGAATCATCAAAGTGAAAATGAAAGTAAAATGGGAGAAATGGATTTGTGCTGCTTATTTACCTGTCTGCTCGCGTCAAACTGTCATTTTCCTGGAGGGAAATCAAAGCGGTAGATTGTTGGTGATTATGTTTTCCGAAAGCTGTGTTTTCCTTGACAAAATGTCCTCGCCCTTTTATGTTCGTTGCTGTCTCCGTGCTGTTTAACTTAAAAGTAGACATGAAATGAAGTCGAAAATATACTGAATTGAACAGATAAAGAAGTTGGGAGACTTTTGATATTTTAGAACAAATACTTTAACGTATTTTTAATGTTCGACTCTGACGATTAGCGTTGGCGTGGCCCGTTAAACTCACTTATCGTTCCAACTTCTATGAATGGCTCATTGTAATCTGCGCTGTTTCCCTTGTTCGGCACTCGGCTCAGCTCAGTTCCCATCAAGAGCTGTTTATCTGTGTTTAAGTCGAAAGGCGCCGCCCGGATGTGCCTCTGCCATTCAGATGTTCATCGTCGTCGCTTGTCATTATCGTTAGCTCGCCTCAGCTCTCGTGAGGGCCTTTCCCTGGTGATTCACCTTGTATTGTCGCACGAAGCGCGCGCGGCACGGCTAGCTTTCGGATGCACTAACGGTTTGAACCCGTCTCGCCGGCGCACCGTCCCCCAGCTCCTGCGGGAGGTCAACCCGCGGCAGCGGTCCCGACGGCAGCTCGCCCAGCAGGACCAGAGGAAGCCCTACATCATGGCCTGCTTCCGGCAGCTTCCGGCCAGCTACATGGTGGGCTCGGAGCACCGCCACAGCAGCTGCGAGAACAAGCCCCTGGACGCCGGGCAGGAGTACGTCTTCTTCCTGCTGGCCGAGCTCAACAGCACCACCGGGGTGAGTCTCGGGGTCTCTATGCGGCGGTCCCACCGGGTCGGTCCGGTCCGGTCCGGATTCAGATTCCGTTTTTTTTTTTAATCCGGGCGGCATTTAGGTTTCGGTTTTCGCTAAGAGTTGTCACGCTGGGGTTTGCTAACTTGCGTTGGCATTCTACAATATCTTAAAAGATGTTTTAATCAAATCAATATTATACATTAAAGTGATTAATGTACTGAAAGGAACGACCAAAAACAGCAATAAGGAATGAAAAATGCATCCGCTTCTGTTCTTCAATTTGTGGTTCTTCTTCCAGAAAATGTTTGCCACCAGCCCGTACACGGACACGGTGAAGACCCCCACGCTGGTGGAGGTGGTGGAGACGGGCGCCGACGGCCTCATCTGGGTGGTGGGCCCCGTGCTGGCCGTTGTCTTCATCATCTGCATCGTCATCGCCATCCTCCTCTACAAAAAGTGAGTCGAGTGGAACGCCCCCGGGGGCGGCCATCTTGCATGTATTTGTTGTGTACGTCGCGTGTTCCCAGTGTAAAACGGGATGGCCGACCGCCGTCAGATACACCGACGTGGTTCTGGTGTACACTGCAGTAACCATCCCTGTGTTGTGTGGCATGCTGGAGAAGATGCAGGTTGACAAGAATAGAAATCCGTGCACCAGGCAGTAAGTATGAGTGCCTCGCTCTATCCATTGAATCACTCAATGAATGGACACGCTGCAGCTGGTTATTTCTATTCTTTGCCCGGGTATAGGTGGATTATATAATATCATGGATTGTCAGGGAGCATGTTGACAATAGATCGTGTTTGGATTAATCGGCACGTGTGGTGTGGAATGAGGACAATTCTCAGCAAAAGAGTTTTTTTCTTTTGAAACCTTCGAATCATGAATCTTTCTATGAACCATAAACACACACACCAAACAAAATCGAAGCGATAATTGAGAAATGAATCTCC
>JAXIVH010000003.1:3497431-3519931 GCA_036785325.1 Urophycis tenuis | reverse complement strand
GAACAACAATCCTGTGTCTTTTCTCCATCCATCCTCTGCCCCCCCCCTCCGCCCCCCCACCAGCCGAAAGAGGAAGGAGGTGGAGCCGAGGACCAAGTGTATGCTCAACAACGCTGACATCACCCCCCACCATCCCACGGACCCCGTGGAGATGAGGCGAATCAACTACCAGACGCCAGGTAGCCTCACCCGCGTGTTTTCATGAGCAGGGACCCCACGATTTGTGTTGTTAAGGTTACCGTTGTCGTTTTTATAGCGTTGTCTTGAGGATCATCCTGATTTCGATCATTACAAGCATTGATCTCACGCTTCAGTGAAAAGCTCGTATGTTAGATCATTGATAGGTGAATGCTCATTGGCAAATTTGCGTTTAATGCAAATTGTATTTTGTATCGTCCAGTCTCAAAAAAACGATACAATGTTGTCAAAACGAGAGAGAATCTAATTAAGGCGTGAAACATCGCGCTTGATTGCTATTTTGGAGAGAAATTATATTACTGATGAAGGAGACGGTCTCTACGTCGGGGCCCCTAAGGGCTAAAAGCTGGGCTGATTCCGCAGGTCTGATTGTGCGTCTCTTAGTCAACGACACACTCTTCAGCGGATGCGGTGCGGGGATTGTTAAACGCAATGCAAACGGCTGAAGTTACCATGGGAATATTCAAATCAGTTCCTTTGTTTGGTTTCTTACCCCCAAACGAGGGCGAGATGAATCTGTTTTTGATTACGAGTAGTGGATATGGTGATTACCCACGTGTGTACACACTCTTAGGCTTACCGTGCACGCGCACACACGCACACGCATGCACACACACACACACACACATACACACACACACACACACACACGCACACATTCTCTTTCTCTCTCTCTCCTTCGCACGACCAAACATCCACCCACACCGTGATTTATCTCACAATGATATCAATTCTCCAATATGGTGCTTCCATACAAGATGTCCTTGGCAATGCTGGAAATCAGCTTTCTCAAGGTACATCTTCTGTTGAATATCGCTTGAGAATGCCAAACTGTAGGGTTTTTTTTCTCTGTAACTACATACTCATGACGCCGTTCAGTCTTTCCGCGTGGAAGACGGAATAACTTCATGGTTGTGCGTTTGAAACGGCAGCTTCTCTCAATCTGTGTTGTCGTTCCCTTCTCCCCGGTACCGACAGCTGCCGGGCCCCATTGCGTGTCTCTCTCATCTCCGGGCTATGGCGGCGCCAGTGGTCATTATCTCACAGTCGTGTTTTATTGGCTGGCGACATGATGGTCGTCCCCTTCCCTCTCCTAACATCCATGGTCCTTCCTCGCCATATTCCTTTTTTTTTGTCATTTCAGAAGACGCCTTTATCCAAAGCGCCACTCAAAGTGATTTTGAGTGGATGACTTTTTAGGGTGCGTGTCATTAGTGAGCAGGTGTTCCTTGCTTTTGGGGGTCGCCCACAGGAAGGCTGGTGCATACAGGGGGGTTCAAACCCACAACCTTTCGGCTGGGAGTCGGGCACCCTATCCCGCGGCGTTATCCTGCTCCCGGCCCTTTTGAAAAGCCTGATCACCCTTTTTTATTTCTTCGCCCCCCCCCACCGAACCTGCCGCTAGACATCAGCCTCCTTATGTTTCAGAGCAGAGTCTAATCTGGGGCGCGTTCCTCTCCGGGCCCCGGCCCGGTCTCCCCACACCGAGGGGAATCAATTAATTTCCCTCCGCTTCCTGTTTTTTTTTTTTTGGTTCTTGTTTTCCTTGTTGTGTTTATGGAGATCCACAGCCGAGACACAGACTTCCCTCACACAAGGGACCGTGTTGATACATCAATACACTCCATATACTGTATATATGTATACAGTTATGCTTCAAATTGCCCCGGTTCCGTTTGCGGCCGGGCCGTCCCCCGGGTCAGTCCTCCGTCTTGCCGGGTTGTTACTGTGCCGCGTTGAGAGGCGTTAATTGCTTTTTTTTCTCTCCATTTGTCTCTCGGCCTTCCAGTGGTCTTCCAGTGGTCTCTGCCTTAACGTCCTACTTCCCCTCCTTCAGTAATAGATACCCTCTCTCCGCCCGCCCCTACCAGGGCGTTGACGTGCTGAAGTCACGCCAACACCAGGGATCTGAGGTTACTTTTTCTTCAATACAAATGTCCTCCTGTTCTCCCGTTCTCCCGACGTGAGGGGCGTAGTGCAAACTCCGTCCTCCGTGCGAGGGTTCCTGCAGTCGGTCCTGATTCACCCGGGCGTGGCTAACATTAATTGGCTAATAGCGCGCCGGCCTTCAAAAAGGCACGCGGCGACAGCGTGGATAGAGAGACTCCTATACCCCCCCAGGCCTATGAAGCCCAGCCAAGCAGCGCGTCACGCAGGGGCCACACCCCACGGCCGTCAAGCAAGGCTGCGGGCGCCGCACTTGACCCGCTCGCCCGACCCACCCGAACCTCCCACCCCCAACGACAGCGTCTGGGGGCTGTGCTGGCTCAACGTGGAGGGGGGGGACACGGCGCGGAGAGAAAAGAAAAGTTATTAATGCGTCAATCTCCGTGCGGCCCGGCGCTCCGTGTTCGCTCGGTTGGGCGTGACAGCACCCCGGGGGGCTGTCTCCTCGTCTTGGTGCCATTATCTTTATTGGAACCCCGGGTTACATTGGGGGGGATGGGGGGGCCAAACTAATGAAGCACAGGCTGCCCTGATATCTACAGCCTGGCTACAGTCAGGACGCCACCGCCTCCAGCTGTAATTACTCTCTTTCTCTTTCTCTCCCTTCCCCCTCTCTCTCTCTCTCTTCTCTCTGCCCCCCCCCCCCCCCCCCCCCTCACACACACACACACAATAAATATCCCGTTGACTGAAGTTTTTACATTTGATTTGCATTGACTTCCCGACAACTTGCACCAAAGTGTCTTGGATGACAACAAGAGAAGATTCCTTACTATTGACGTCTCGTTCTCCGGGCCGAGGTGTATACACATATAGTTAAACTCTAATTGGTCGCGTTTACCGGTCCACTTCAGAGAAACTGACCCTCTTCCATGGGTACAGAATGCTCCTCAACAACCACCCACACCAGGTTTAATTACTCTCTGGAAATGGACATCTTCATTTGTCTTTTTTTTTTTTACAATGGTTTTTCCCCCAGCCTGAATGTTTCACTCTCTCCTCCATCTCTCTCCTCCTCCCTCTCTGTCGTACCTTCTGGTGGCTACAGCTGCAAGTGGTGCACGCGCAGGTTCGGCTAATCCTGCTGTATTTCTGACCCGCCTGCTGTGACGCAGACAGGTCCGACTCCTGACCCGACTCAGACGATGGTTCTGAGTTGGCTCAGCCGTCGGACCTCGGCGCTGATGACGGTTCAGCTCAGACGGTTGACGAACGGCGCTCTGCGAGACTCGAGTCTCGCAAGAGTCTTGCTGCTCCCGACAGCCGGCGATGTGCCAGGGACAGTTCTGAACTCTTCCTCTCCCCCGAGGTGTCGTGTGTCCCACTGGGAGCTCGAAGCAGAATCCGCAGCTTGTTAATATCAGCAGCCCTCGTCTTCCTCTTGATGTAGCTCCCTCGTCCCGCGATCCTCTGATCAGACGGCGGTTAGTCATCATCTTGATTGGCTGAACGTACGACCCGATGTTTTTACTGATGTTTTCAAGTCGTAAAGGGGGCGGGGTTCGGCACATCCTCTCGTGCTCTCCCTATTGGCTGAACACAGGACGCCGAGAGACGGCGTGCAGCGAGCGCAGTGGACGCCCCCGTCACTCGTCGGCACGGCTCGGGCCAATGACAGGTGGCGTCCGGGTTTCCGTGTGTCAGACAGGAAACACGAGCCGTCCTTCCTCTTGTCCTCGTCCTCTCCTCCTTCTCTTCCTGCTCCTCCTCCTCCATGGCCCCCCAGGGGGTCTCAGCCCCGCTGTTTATGGAGGCACCGTGGTGGCTTGGTGGTAGGGGGGGGGGGGAATCGATTTTCTTATCCTATCCTAGATCTCTATGACTGTCAACAGGACCCCCGGGACCAGGGGTGTCGGGTCCTGGGTGGAATCTTTCGGGGATCGGTTCCTGGTGGGGCGAACCACTGGGGTGGTTTGTCGGGGGGGTGGGGCGGGGGTGTGATTGCCATTCGTCTCTCTCTGTTTTCTTTGAAACTGTGTCGTTTTAAGCCCCGCCCCCTCAGCCAGCCTGTGTGCAGAAGCTGCCTGACAGGCGGGCGGCTCTGTGTGTGTGTGTGTGTGTGTGTGTGTGTAAGGTTTTACATTGCCTTTTCTGTTGGCATTCCCCTCATTTTGAACTCCTTTCTGCCCCCTTGTGTTGCTGTTTTTCACAGATTCTGGTCTAAGCAGTCCTCAGAGTGAAGCCGATATTATGGATGAAAGTTAGTCGATACATTCTGTTTCTCTGCTTGTCTTTTTATTTCTTAATATTTGTTTTTTTTTTGTTGCTGGTTCTGCTTGGTGCCATTTAAACCCAACACACTTTACATCTGTGGCGTTTGACTCATGTGTATTGATTTGACCCCCACATGCCCAGCTATGTTTCACTAACCGCCTCGTTTCCCTCCGTTGGTCTCAGTAACCTTTGCTCATGTGGTTATTGTTTGTTTAGTTTGCTGTCCACATGGCGCTGGATCATCAATCACGTTTTTTTTTTTCGTGTGGGCTGTCGGCTTGGCATTAATCACAGCGCACAAGATAACCTGTACGATCACTTCTACTGGGGGGGTCTTGATTCACAATGTAACTCCTTCCCCCTCTTCCTCACGCTCACAACCACCCCACATCTTCCCCCCTCTTCCTCCTCCTCGTTGCTCCGCCCCCTGCCCTAACGAGGCTCCTCCTCCTCCTCATTGCTCCGCCCCCCCCCCCCCCCCCCCCCGCCCTAACGAGGCCCCTCCTCCCCAGGTCCAGTTAATTAAAGCGAGCCGCGTTCGTTCTTCATCTCATCCTCTTCCTCCGTCACCGAGGGCGAAGGCAGAGGAAAGGGGAATATTTAAAAAGCCTCACATTGTTTGTCTCAAACTGGAAAGTAACACCACAGAGCCTCCCTGGTTTTGGGTGGAGGTTTCCGGAACGCGGCGCTGGTTGTCAGAGAGACTGCTTCTTTTTTCCATCAAGTCTCTGTCACAGAGCGCAGCAGCAGATGGGGAACATCGGAGGAGTTTAATTAGTTCCGTGTTTTTGTCCTCACTTGGAAGGAGAGCAGAATATAAAAGACAAGACACAGATTGGAGTTAGAGGAGTGTGTGGGGTGTTGAAGGGAAAGAATGAGCTGGGTGATGGTGGTGGTGGTGGTGGTGTGTGTGGGGTGGTGGTGGTGGTTGAATGTGTGGGTGTGGAGATGTGTGGTGGTGGTGGTGGTGGAGGAGGTGGTGGTGGTGGTGAGATGTGTGTGTGGTGGTGGTGACGGTGGTGGTATGTGTGTGGTGGTGTGTCTGTGTGTGTGTGTGTGTGTGTCTGTCTGTGTGCGTGTGTGTGTGTGTATGGGGGGGGGGGGGGGGGGGGGGACAACACAGAGCGTCCTTGACTGACTTTGCATCAGAAGTGGGAGCTCTTCCTCCTCCTCCTCCTCCTCCTCCTCCTCCTCAGCGTGAGTCCAGCGTCCACGCGAGCCTCCAGAGACAGAAGGCCCCGAGATCAATCCGCCCGCAACATGAAAGACAGACGGAGACGGACGAGAGAGGGGAAGATTATCAAGCACAATGAGCCAAACTGCAGTCCATCAGGCCGAACACACACACGGTGGTGGAAGCTGTACGTCTGGAGGAGCAATGGGGCTTGAATGGTTTATAACCTTGCTAGGCTGTAATCCATGCGGTCGGTTGGTTAACACTTATAACTAATTCTGGACACGCTGACGTGCTCTCAAGACGCAGAGCCGCCACCCAACCGTGCCTATTGGCTGAAGGCTCTTTGAGACGTTTCAGACCCTTAGTGTGTTTTAAGTCGGCGGACAATTTGACACAATTTGAGTACAATGCGGCGCAGGATTATTTTCAAACAGAAAATATCATCAAAGTAGTTCTTGTGTGGAGCAACTCACACACGCACACACACGCGCACACACACGTGTACACACACACGTACACTCACACACACATGCGTACACACACACACACACACGCGTACACACACACACACATGCGTACACACACACACACACACACACACCTAACAACACACACACACAACGCTTTGATCTCACCTCAAACAAACCTTCTGAAACCTTTTTTTTTTGGTTTTTTTGAAAGCAAATAATCCGACAACCAACGGTAATTTACAATTCTCTTTTGATTTTCCTGACACTCGTCTTAATGAACCCCCCGTCTCCATGAGTGATTAACGGGGGTCTGGTTCAGCGGCGTTTCCATGGAGACCCCCTGCCTGTGTTGGCTCGCCAGAAGAATGCGCCAGGCAAACAACCCTGTCCAAACATTTTCATATCTGTCTTGTATTCTCCCATTACAGAGCACAGGGTTTGATAACCCATTGTTTGTCATAGCAGTAGAAATAAATGAATGAGTCAATGAAACTTCTCCAATCCCTCCACACCTGTCTGAACAACAGACCACTGCCCATCTGACTGACGGCCACTTCCTGCTCGGTGTTCCCAGCAGTAATTAGCTGATTGCATTCTTGTTGTGAGCAATCACCATAACTTACCGAGTGGATGGCCATCAGTGGGAACAGTGGATCAACTCTCCGGAGAGTGAAGACTAAAATGTCTCCCTCTCCTTTAACATTGAGGGCCCGGGACCCTCCAGTGGAAAAAGGGGGTAATTGGGGATGGCTAATGTGATTATGTCTATTTTTTACGGTCAATTAAATCACAGAAAGAAGATTTTCTGATGGCGGGGGCACCGCCATTCCCCTGGTGACATGACCTTAACACTGGGCAAAAGAGAAGCATTTTGTTCGGCGGAAGCGTGCCGACTGAAAAGGGAAAAACATGAAAGGAAAGAAGCGCTGACTCGGCTAAAAATAACGACGGCTCTAAATTGGGCTGATCCCGTGCATGGCTGCAGTGAGGACGCCCGGGCCGCCCCCTGTATTCCATTACATCGGCGTGACTCCGCGCCGCTAAGTGGATTAGCAGGCCCAGGCTAAAGTAGCGTGATGATAACGCTCCAGCTGCAGCCTGGCTCCCTGGACATTCGAGGGGGGAGAGGGACTGAAGCGAGCCAACCCCCGCCAAGTCGACGCCATTTACCAACGGAACGAATATTGACGTTATTTTGAAACCGATGGATTTGATGCCCTGTTTACCATCCGGCGAATTCAACCGACAAAAGCTCACTCGTGTTTTTTTTTTTGTCATCAGCCGAGGCTTTGGGTTCTGTTGTGTTCCCTGCTAGGTTTTTTTTTTTCCCCCCGCGCGGCATTTGAAGGTTTAGCTTGTCGTTAGCTAGCTGCAGGTATAGGAGTACGGTTGGCTAACAGGTGTTCCACTAGCATTACGCTTGCTTTGCCTTGGCACCAGGGTTCGAGCGGAGCCGCCGACTGTGTTGCTTAGCATCACTCACACGTTGTCATCACCGGCACACGCACACACACACACACACACACACCCCTTTATCCTCCTTTGGACTCACTTTCCCAGAAGCCCCTGGGCCAGGGCTCCTCTTCAGGCTTTGCATCTTTTTAGAATGTGAACAATGGCGATTGGTTTGAGGACACGCTGCACTGAGACGCTCGGCATCGCGCGCTGCGATAAGAAACGATTAGCGCAGTGAAAGGGATTAACCATCCTAATCAGCACGCCGCATCAGCTTTGATCTGGATTTGGTTGAAAGCTTTTTATTACCGTCAATGTTATTTTATTCATAGCAGCACTAGTTTCTTCTGGTAATATTTTGACACACATCTTCGACAAAAGAAAGAAATCCCACCAACAGTAATCCATATATTTAATCTCGCAAGCATGATTTTGGTCATACTGTGCCGAGCCTCACAGAGCATCTTTTGTCCAGCAGTGAAATAACCTATAATAATAATTATAAGGTATTGATCCAAGCAGTTAAACAGGATTATCATCCACATGCCTCCAAGCGAAAGCACACAGTACAACAAGTACGACCTGCTATCATTTGAATGAGCTGAGCTCCGGTCCGGTCAAGTTACCTACGCTTTACCTTGTCATTCCTCTGGTACCATTTTAGGCTGACTAGTCTCACTCTTCCCTCACTAGCACTGCCCTCTAAAGCTCCAAACATCCATTGCCTTGAAATCGCCACTCACCCTCGACAACCCCCCCCCCCCCCCCCCATGTGCACTGACCGCGTTAACACTGAGAAGGCAGCTTCCTGCTCTCCGACCGCCGCCCAATCGCACTAATTCACCTCCTTTGTCCCGCCCCCCCCCCCCCCCTCCTCCCCTCTCTCCTCCTCCTCCTCTGTCTCTTTACATTGTCTCTCCTCCTCACCCGCCCACCCCAGGGATGATGAACCACCCGCCCATCCCCATCGCAGAACTGGCCGAACACACGGAGCTCCTGAAGGCCAACGACAACCTCAAGCTGTCGCAGGAGTACGAGGTGAGACGGGGGAGCCGGGTTCACGGGGGCGCCGAGGTGAGACGGGGGAGCCGGGAGGGGTGGGGGGGGGAGGGGGAGGGGAGGGGATGGGGGGGGCTCTTCGGTGGCGTGCAGGAGTGTAACTCTTAATGAAAAAGCGCCCAGGAAATGAAGTGTTTCTGTGTGTTTGTGCTGAGGGGACACGGGGGCGCTGCGATGCTGGCGGAGCCGCTGCCATTACGGGGTGGCGGTTGTGTTTGGCAGCGTTAACCTCGTTCTGGAGATAGAAGCAGCCTTATGAAAAATATCAATTTTCCAAAATTTACCCGAGGGGAAAGAGGTTTTCAGAGGGAGGAGGAGAAAGGCAGGGGAGGGTGAGGATGGGTGGGGGGGAGGGTGAGGAGGGGGGAGGCTGAGGAGGGAGGGGGGGGGGGGAGGGAGGGGTGGCGCACGGGGGGTGGGATGCAATTTCCTTTAGAGCTCAGTCAGACCAAATAAAGGAATCATTTGGGAGTTGTCCTGTAATACGTTCAGATTTCCAGAGGATGATCTCCTCCTCTTAGCTGCAAGACTGCGCAAATACATGTATACAGTATAAATAGGAAGCCTCTTTGGATTGCGGTTGATGTAAAATGTTAATAACAATAATCTGCCCATTGATGAAGATCAGCCCAATGATGCTCTTAATCACTCCTATCGTTGATGATGCCTGCCCCTCCTGAAATAACCTCCTCTTCCATCTCCTGCTGAGAGCCGGCTTCAAAAAGTATGCGTGTGTGTGCATGTGCGTGCGTGTGCATGTGCGTGCGTGTCTGTGCGTGCCTGTGTGTGTGTGTGTGGGTGCGTGCATGCATCTCTGTGTGTGTGTGTGTGTGTGTGCGTGTGTCCGCGGGTGTGTCCGTAAATGTGTGCGTGTGTGTGTGTGCATGCATCTGTGTGTGTTTGCGTGCATGCATCTGTGTGTGTGTGCGTGCATGCATCTGTGTGTGTGTGCGTGCATGCATCTGTGTGTGTGTGTGTGTGTGTGCGTGCGTGCGTGCGTGCGTGTGTGTGTGTGTGCATGCGTGCGTGCGTGCATGCATCTGTGTGTGTGTGTGTGTGCGCGCGTGTGTGTGTGTGCGCCATGCGCGCGTGTATTGCTGCTCGATTAACTCTGAGGTAGTAATTATAGATCCACACATTCCAGGCGTTCCCCAGCAGCAACTATTCACTTGATGTGCTGTTTGGGGGTCTCTGCTCCCGCTGTCAGGGTCCGGGGGCACCCGGGGTTATAGATGACACCTACGGTTGATTCGATATCAGGAGGGCTGAATCAGCTCTCGTTTGCATACCGGCAATATCCGCCGCACCTCGGCAGCGGGCTTTAAATCACCCTGCCTGGACCCCCTCCCCCCCCCCCCCCGCAGGGCTTAGAGGGGGAGGTTAGGGGGAGGGTGGGGGTGGAGCGTGCAGCCGTCATGGTTGGTTGATGTGGAGGTGATAACTGCTCCATGTAATTACCTCTTTGTGTCTCGGGGCAGCTGTTGAATGCGTAAATCCTGAGGTTTGGAGCGGCCGTACTGGTGTCACACACATCGCAGGGGGGGAGGGAGGGGGGGGGCGATGGCTGGAGGGAGAGAGGGAAGGGGAGGGTGGATGGGAGGTATGGATGGATGGGTTGTTTTGTGCTAAAGTTGATTCAGCTCCACTGCGACCAGAAGTTCTAATGACTTGGCTCTGAGAATTGAACTGCTCTCTCTCTCTCTCTCTCTCTCTCTCTCTCTCTCTCTCTCTCTCTCTCTCTCTTCACTTCCTTGCACGCCCTCTCTCTTTCTCTCTCCCTCTCTCTTCTTACGTCTCCCTTACTCCCCCACTTGGCTCATCTCCCCCGCCACACAGGGCCCCCAGTCCACAAGAATAAATGACCAAATTAAACAGTGAATTGTAATTTTCATTTTGTTATTTTCTTGATGAATGGCCGGTCGTCCGGGCAACCGGCTGCACCAAGTGCAGCTCGCCTCGCGGCTGTGAGTGATTGGACCGCTCTGATTTTTGGGGGGGGGGGGGGACAAGGAGCATTCTGGGAGTAATGCGTCGAGGGCGGGGAGGTGTGGGGCAGCCCGGGAGAAGGAGAGAGAGACGTCATGGAAGCCGAGATAAAGGAGGAGGCGAAGGTTCAGATGATGACGGGGGGCCTGCCAGCCTCCTTTAGCAGCTCTGGAGCGGACGCCACCTGCTGTCACAGGAACTGGAAATGAAGATGAAGATGAAGCTGAAGCTCGCCCTGCCTCATGATGACTCGGCATCGCCATATTTGGGAGGGGGGGGGGCTTCACTTTGGATTGAATTGAATTTTCGTTGAATTGATTGAGCATATCAAATTATAGCATTATGTAGAGCTGAACATACAAGCTACATTTATTCTTCCCGTGATTGAGGTATTGTATAAGATTTATGAGCCAAGTGAGTCATCCAGTCAACAAGAAGAAACAAAGCGGGGAAAAGGAGAAACGCAGCAAGCAGACGAGGTAGAGGATGACGAGGGAGGCAGAGGAGGGAAGGAGGGACTTTATTCAAGGAGGAAGACTTGGTGTGTCATGACGCGTTCAGATGGATGCTGACACTGGAACGTCATCTCGCCTCTCCGTCACCCCCACGACTCCCGGCATGGACCTGGATCATCAACCACCACCCGTCACACCACCCTGAAACCCCCACCCACACCCACAGTCACCCACACCCACCCCTCCACCCTGCCACTAAACAGGCAAATGCCCGCAGGCAGGAGCCTGTGAGCAAGCAGGAGAAACCATAATGGAATAAGGAATTACCCCCACAAGCAGATCCAATATTTACCAGGAACAACGCTGGATGTGTTTTCACCGAGAATAAATTGTGTCGTTTTCTCAGCCTTCACAGTTTCCCCCGTTTCCTGCCCTCACAGCGGAAAAGACGCCGCAACAGAGATGATATCAAGCATTTTTTATCTCTCTGTTATGTTCCGTGGACGGCGATGATGTTGATAAAGAGGTGGTGGTGGTGGTGGTGGAGGTAGTGGTGACACTGAGAAGGTTGTTCTTAATTAACCTGTTCCCCCCCCCCCCCCTCTCTGTGGGTGACGCAGTCCGCCATTCTTATATATATATATTCTGTTTCTTTTCTGTTTCTCTCATCGTCTCCTCTGACGGCTAAAGGGATGCTGTTTACACGCTCTGTGCACACCTCTAATTTGACTCTGTGTGTGTGTCTGTGTTCGTGTGGTGCAGTCTATCGATCCAGGCCAGCAGTTCACCTGGGAGAACTCTAACTTGGAGGTGAACAAGCCCAAGAATCGCTACGCCAACGTCATCGCCTACGACCACTCGCGCGTCATCCTGGCTCCCATCGACGGTAAGCCACAGTCCTCCTTCAGGTCCTCCTCACTCCAGGCTACGGTTGATTGCAGCACTTTTGAGGAGGTGACGCTTGTGAAATAAGTGAACTAGTAGGGATGATGCATCAGCTGCTGGTGATATCAGCCACCCAGGTACGTCAGTTAACGTCACCTGTTTGTAAATCCTGGAGAATGTACGACAGGTGGTTACCAAATTGCAACACCAGTGTGAACATTTCTTTTCTAAGAGCAACTGCTTTCTAAAGGTTGAGTTATGGTTCCGCCTAGTGATCGCGTAGTGCTCACGCAATGGCCACGCAGTTGCTTGGCTGCAGTCATGAGACCGTGATGGTTCTGCGTGGGGTTTTCGTGTCGAAATGCAATGCCACACGGGTAGAGGGCGACCAGAATGACCATTCTGGTCACTAATACGGATTACTAGCGAGTAAAAAAAATGTTTACAGAAAGGAAGGCAAAAGTTATATATATGTTGTTGCCAATCAGTCGAAGCATTTATCACACCGCGGCGGTGTTTATGAGTGGAAACCGGAAAAACGTTCTCCAGCGAATTTAGTTAGCGGACCAATCACAGCCAACGCCGCTGCGTTGGTGTTGCGTCGCCTCGACACACGTCTAGGATTTTTGGGAGGTGCGCCCTTGCGGTGGACGCAAGGGGGTTCCGCAAGGACGTAATGGGTCCGTAAGCCCCCTAGCGTTGCGTCAACGCGGAAGCATAACTTAAGCATAACTCAGCCTTAACGCCTCTCTCTCGTCGGCTTCATTTGTAATTAAATGCTGTTTTCATCCATTCAGCATTCGGTCTTTCAGATTGCTGTTCTTGATCCCTGACAGATATTTATTTTCTAAATTTGCCGCAGGGGGAAAGACTATTGATCTGATCTGTTCAGTTGGTTGTAAGTCTACGGCCTCACCGCTAGAGGGCACTAAATCTTACACACAGCAGCACTGCAGCACTGCAGCTTTAAGTCTGTCTCCAGCTACAGTCAGACTGTAGAACTTAGTGTAGAACTTAGTGTAGAACTGAGCTGGAAGGACGTTCACCCTGGCGTACGGACTCCCCTGCTTCTGCTTCACCACCCAGAGAGTCCCCCAAAATTGTTTGTCTCGCTGGATTCATCAGATCTGCACCCTTCCCACCATGCAGCAAATCTGCCCCCTCCTTCCCCGACACACCCACACACACACACACACACACAGGGACACACCCAAATGGCCGACCTACTGGAAAACATCACAGCACTAAACTTTCAAGTGAGTCGTGTTTCATCCGCCCCCCTCCACCTTCCTTTGCACTGCACAAGCCCTTCAATGTGATGTGTGTCTGTGTGTGCTTTATGTGTGTGTGCGTGATGTGTGTCTGTGTGTGTGTGATGTGTGTATGCGTGATGTGTGCGCTGTGTGTGTCTGTGTGCGTGATGTGTGTGCTGTGTGTGTCTGTGTGTGTGCGTTGTGTGTGTCTGTGTGTGCGATGTGTGCGCTGGGTGTGTGTGATGTGTGTCTGTGTGTATGTGTGATGTGTGCGCTTTGTGTGTCTGTGTGCGTGATGTGTGTGCTGTGTGTGTCTGTGTGTGTGCGTTGTGTGTGTCTGTGTGTGCGATGTGTGCGCTTGGTGTGTGTGATGTGTGTCTGTGCGTGTGTGTGATGTGTGCGCTGTGTGTGTCTGTGTGTGTGTGTGTGTGTGTGTGATGCGTGTGCGCTGTGGGCAGAGACTCCATGATTCCGATGCACAATAGCAGGGGCAATTTGACGCCGCAACAAAACCCGTGACCAAATTATCCCCCGGTATAAATACATAAATTAATCAAGTCTGAAATTTCTATTTTACAGTGGAGTGGGTTTTGCCATTAGTCGCAGAAGTCGAACAATTCATGCAAGTCACCATCCACTGCTCAGCTGGCTACGACCGACACAGAACCTCTCAGACGCCGCGGGGGAAACCCCTCTGGGTGGCGTTCTGGACGTCTCCATTCTCTCTCGCCTTTTTCTCCTTCCTTGCTTCTTTTGTACTTTCACCCTTCCTTCCTGCCTTTCTCCTTTTCTCTGAAGAAAAACGTCTGTTTTTCTTCTTTTATTTCCTTTGAGTCGTTTCTTTCATTTACACCCACTGTCTCTCGCTCTTTTCTTCCCCTTCTCTGTCACTCCTCTTCCTCTTTCCCACACATTCCTCCTTCCCTCCTTCTCCTCCTCCTCCTTCTCCTCCTCGTCTTTCTCCACGATCTCTCTCTGCTCTCTGTTCTCCCCGGTCCTCCACACTCCTGGCCGCTGTCTCCTCCTCCTCCTCCTCCTCCTCCTCCTCCTCCTCCTCCTCCTCCTCCTCCTATATTAGCTCCATGTGCTCCTCTCTCTCCTGACCCAAGGAGCAGCCAGACAGACGTCTCCTCAGCAGACGGCTCCCAGACGCCCAGCTGGATTATATTTCAGACCGGCTTGAGCGTCTGAGATCCTCTCTGAACGTGGCGAGGGCCATTGAACCCGTGCCTTCCCCAGAGCAATTTCCAGTGACTGACAGTCAAGTCGTTGTTTTTATATACCGTTAAAGTTTAGCTTTAGTGTTTTAAAAAAAGCCCACGTCTGACAGGGAAAAAACAAAAACAAAGCCCCATCGAAAGGCCGCACTTTGGCGAGGGCTATTTTTCGGTGTGGTGAATCAAGCCGGGGAGAATTTTTGGTGGGACAAAATAGACAGTTTAATGCCACTCTGTGGTGCTGTTTACTGAACAAAGAACATTGCTTAGTTCCCGTGTTCACAGTTTATGGCTCTGGCAGAAAATAAGCAATACCCAGGCCGGGCTGTTGATGGATAGGCCCATTCCACCGCCCGCCTAACGAATACAAGCGGCGGGGCCGGCGCCGGCCCTTTAAAACCTGTTAAAAACGCCATACAGCAAAAAACTGCAACCCGCCGTTATCTCAACACCTAATGTGTGCTTGTGGACGTACACTAATAACACAAAGTGAGATTCAAACCACGGGCCTAAAAGCTTTTCACTTTGCAGCGGGAGGGGACAGCCCCCCCCCCTGTGTACTGTCGACGCCGCCGGCTAAAAGTACAGCGGCGGCACGGGGACACCTGCGGCGAGCGTGCACGTCGGCCCCGCTGGGAGCGGCCCGACCGCATCGCTTCCCCTCCGATTCCCATCAGTCGGGGGGGGGGGGGGCTGCCGGGGGTCTCCTTAAGGCTGGATTTAGTGGGAGGCGAGGGGGGTGATGGAGCATGGTGCGCAGAGCGAGAGAGAGAGAGAGAGAGAGAGAAAGGAGATGAGAGAGTGATGGCGGGAGAGGGGTACCCCACCCCCCGCCAGCTGATTTACTCTCGGGGTGGGAGGTGGGGGGGAGGGGGGGGGGTGCGCCAGGTCTTCCCGGCCCGGCGACGTGAGAGACGTTAAATCAGGGGCCGGTAGCGCGCGAGGAGGGGGAAGAGAAACAATCAGTTGTTGTTCGAGAGAAGCCCACCGCGGCTCTGTTTGTAATTTAATTTGTATTTAGTAAATGCTCGGCTAATTAGCGCTGCGTTTGTCGTAGATTGTTTTATTTATCTTTGATTGCTGTGGGGATGTAAAGAAAATAAATGACAGAAGTAGCCATTGAAGTGGTGAGCTCGTTTTTAATTATTTAATCAAGGTTCATTTAGCTGATTTGTTCTGGAGCAGAAAGTGAGTGAGCGTAAACAGATTAATTGAACATTACAAAATAATGCATGCTACACACAATGTTGAAGATGATGTTGTTATGCATCCAACAGAAAAACACTTGATTGATCAACACGTTCCTGCTCTGTTCTCAAACCAGGAATCACAGGCAGCGACTACATCAACTCCAACTACATCGACGGCTACAGGAAGCAGAATGCCTACATCGCCACCCAGGGGCCGTTACCGGAGACCTTCGGGGACTTCTGGAGGATGGTGTGGGAGCAACGGGCGGCCACCGTGGTCATGATGACCAGGCTAGAGGAGAAGTCACGGGTCAGTCCCACCAGCTAATTTACAGTGGTGTGCCACAGGGCTCCATACTAGATCCACTTTTTAGAACATTATGTTTTCCCATTGATCATCATCAAATGTCAAAAGTGATTTCAGGTTTCATTGTGTGAAGGCAAGCAACAGCTGAGTGTTGTAGCTTATGAATCTCACAAAACAAACATCGCCGAACATCCCGCTGTGATCCGTATTGTTTGGTTTATTGTACAGCTGAACTTCATTGAGGTCTTGTTAAGGTCCTCAGCGTTGAATCATTTGTCTTGACGGAGGAAATTAGCCAATACAAAAAAATGTTATTAACTCAATTCCCTCATGGAACCTCTGTCATCTCGACACTGCAACAGGTTTTTCTTAAATGCTTTCCGAGTGGAATGTGGCAGGAAGTTCAGAAAATATGCATCATGCAAAACCGTTAGATAATCAAAACAATGGCTCACGCAGGGTTTTTTTTTTTGTTTTTTTTGACTGTTGGCATAGCAACACCAGTAACCCCATCACCAGCTCTCCCACAGCCATCTGTTGGGCTGAGGAACGCCGCGGCCGGGCGGCCAGCTTGCGTTCGCGTGTGAAGCAGGAAGTCGGGGAAGTGAGAGGGAACTGTTCACCAGCAGAGGAGATTCTCTCGCCGGCGACGCGAGGAAAATCTTTGAATCGTCGAGATGCGTGGCCACGCGTCAGGCCGAGCGTTTCTCAGAAGCGTCGGGGGGGGGGGGGGGGGTTGGGGGGGGTTCAGGGGGGGTCTGGGGTTCAGGGGGGTCCGGGGTTCAAGGGGGTGCAAGGCTGCAGGTGGATTTCCCTCCGCCTCCTGTCGGTTTTCATTTGTTGGTCTGTCGACGGCGTGGACAGCCGGCGCTCCTCTCTCTGTCAAACTCCATCACTGTTAGCAGCGGTGGCCCACGCTGCTCAGGGGACCCCTGGAGGGGGGGGAGAGGGTCTCTCTCTCTCTCTCTCTCTCTCTCTCTCTCTCTCTTTCTATCTCTTTTATTCACGTTCTCTGCCACTATCTTTGTCTTTCTAATTATTTCTCCCTCTGTCTCTCTCTCTCTCTCTCTCTCTCTCTCTCTCTCTCTCTCTCTCTGACTTTTTCATTCACTCAGTGTTTCTCTGTCATTCCCCTATCTTCCCTCTCCCGCTCTCTTTCTTGTTAGCTCCCACTCTCCATCATTGGCATTCTGTGTCTCATTCCTCTCTCTCTCTCTCTCTCTCTCTCTCTCTCTCTCCCCCCTCCCCCCCCCCCCCTCTCTCTCTCTCTCTGTCTCTCTCTCTCTCTCTCTCGCTCTCTTTCTCTCGCTCTCTTTGTCTCTCTTTCTATGTCACCCTTTGGTTTCACTCTCTCTGTCCCTGTTATTCTGTGTGTTCTCTCTCGCCTCCCTCTCTCCCTCCCTCCCTCCCTCGATGGGACTGCTTGGTGTTTTTCAGCTCTGCAGGTCACACTCCATCTTTAATGAGCCTTCATTAGGCATTCTGCTGGGGTTAGAAACCCAGAGAAGAGGCTCAGACTCCGATGTAGTGTATGTAGCAAACAGGGACAGGTAAACTAACACCTAAGCTAGCCGTATGAGATGTAATAATTGTAATGCGATAATTTGGGGCTGTGTCCACCTACATAGCTGCAGAAAGTCCCTCGGATAAAATTGGATTTTAAAGAAATAGATCATTAAGATATCGACTAAGTTAGAATTGCATAATGTAGATTCCCTCTAAGATAAGTCTTTCTGTATGTTTCTATTTCTCATGCTTTGGTGTTACTTGTGAAGATGTCCTTTTGTTCCTGCTGTTGTTGGGGGGTATTTGACCCACCTGTGTTTTGCTGTGTACTGCAGATCAAGTGTGACCAGTATTGGCCCAGCAGGGCACCGAGACCTACGGAATGACCCAGGTCACCCTGCTGGACACCATAGAGCTGGCCACCTTCTGCGTCCGCACCTTCTCCCTACACAAGGTACACACACACACACACACACACACACACCATAGAGCTGGCTACCATCTGCGTCTGCACCTTCTCTCTACACAAGGTAAACACATACACACACACACACAGCGCACGCACAACGCAAGCACGCACGCACGCACGCACGCACACACACACACACACACACACACACACACACCCCATAGAGCTTGCTACCTTCTGCATCCGCACCTTCTACCTACACACACACACACACACACCGCTGGACCACACAAAGATTACCATGAACATCCCAATGCAATTGCTGACACTCGTTTAAAATCACCATAAAGCCACTTAAATCCTATAGGTACATGCTGAAGCCAAGATACGTGCAATGTGCGCACGCACACACACACACACACACATAAATACACCACGTCCATATGATTGCGTTTCCTGCTCTGGTGCGTACGGATACGCCCCAGGTGTGCCAAAAAAAACGACTCTGTGGTTGAAAGGCTTCCAGCTCCCGGGCCCACTCCAGATCAATAGATGCAAAAACTCCTCGGCTGGATGAGATAAAAACGACATGAGATGAAAACGAATGAGATGAAGCGCCCCCGCGAAGGCGTGTTCCCGCGCAGGCTGCCGCCAAACCGGAGGTTGATGCAAACGCGGCGTTGCCAGATAGACGTCATCCATCATCTTGGCAGCGATGAGAGAGAGCTGTGTTCCCTCTGTGTGTAGAATGTAGTGCAGCAGGATGTTGTATACCAAGCATATAGAGTGTACTCTCCGTCGGAGTGCCTCTGATAATTGATAATGAACGACGTTTCTTCTTCGTCACGGATTAGGATTGTGTGTGTGTGCTTGTGTGTGCTTTCGTCCGTCTTGAGAAAGAACCGAATGTATTAAACGTCTCTTGAACTAATCGATAAAATTTTGCGACGAGGCTGTGATGTAAAATTCAATACAATTACACAATTACACCTGACACACTGTGGTGTGTACGCGGTGGTGCGTTGACCGACGTGTAAACAAGACGAATCTGAAATAAATTGTTTCTCAAACGATTGAGATTATGGTGCAAAAAGGGGGGGAATATCAAACTTCAAACTGAATTCAGGATGGTGGTTCCAATGTAAGTGTGTGTTTTCGGTCCGCCTGAAACAAACCAAACATATCGAATTTCTCTCAAAAAAAACAATAACATTGGACCATGGGAGCTGGTATTACACTAAATACAGTCTGCTATTAAACTAAATACAGTGAGTGTGTGTCAAACACGCATCGCCATATGGGGCAGAGTGGGGGTGCTTGATTCGATCATTATTATTCGTTCTTTCATATAATTATAATTATGTAGAATGATTTAATAATAAGTATAGAATAATAACCAGTATTGACCTGTACCTCATACTAATATGTCCTCAAATGTTACGATATAGCCTATAAAACTAACTGTAATGTAATTAACTTAATTGTTTTATTTGTTCTTTCATATAATTAGCTCATTAAAAAGGTTTCCAACATTATTATATCCCACTTTATCTCCCACTAAACAATGTAGTCCTCAAATAAAACGCCAGCAACGATCCATCGTACCATCCGAACTTTGTAGTTCTGATGGTAACCGACAATTACTATCTCAACCGACAGTTGAGATTAAACTACAGTCTCAACTGTCAAAACGGCTGAAATGAGCCAGGCAGAATGGGGGGTCTCGGCAGCAACCGAGGGGGACCATGCGGGTTTGTACCCCTAACACGGGAGGAGGGGGCGGCGCGCTCACAGGGGCGTGCAGACGAGAGACAGAGAAGAGAGACGAGAGACGCAAACACGATCCAGAAGACGCCGCCAGACTCCGGCCGCGTCTGCGGAAGCGGCCCCCGCGCTCCAGACACAAAACATCCGAGGGAAAGAGGCCAATATCTAGGTCAGCTTTTGTTTCATTACCATGCTCATTTATTTATAAATTCATCCAGAAGAAGGAGACCCCAAAAAAAAACAAATCTGAAGCAAAATAATTGCATTGAAATGCAACTTCCTGTCTCCCTTTCAAGGGGGGAGGAATCTCACACAGACGCGCCCTTGTACTTCTCCTCGGGTGTCAATGCGGGCGGGGAGGGAGGGGGGGGGGGGGCGGGGGGAACCACTACAATCGCTGCCTGTCGACGCACAGCCCGCGGGGCGTGTTGGCCGTGTTGTCACGGCAACCCCCGGAGGGCCGTCGCCATGTTTCCCGCGCGCTCCGGGGCCGAGGTGCTGGCGGTCCGCGTGGGCGGCCGCGTCCTCGTCTGTTCGGCGAGGCTGTTAGCGGTTAGCTGTTAGCTGTTAGCTGTTAGCGCTCTGGCGCTCTGCGGCGGCGCCAAGAGATGTGGATTAGCAGCCAGCCCGACGCGTCCATCTGTCGCGGGGGGGGTTTTGGGGGGGGTGCGACGTGTGGCCCGTGTCCCTGGCAGGACCGACAGAACTTTCTGAAGCTGTCTCTGATTATTCCCTCTTTTTCCTTTGATTATTTCTAATGGCACTCAACTAATCACTCACGCTCATGAAATCATAAAGTACGGGCAACCTTCTGAGACGGCATGTGATTATTTTTTAATCACTTAACAGTCACCTTGTTAAAATCAAGGACAGGTGTTTCAAACCGCTTAGAGTGGATACACATGTAATCAACCATTACAACGTTATTCATCAACGTTATTCAAAATAGTGTTCCACTATTTTAATAGTACGACACTCTTATACGTAAAACTCTCTTTATAAACGGGGTATATATATATATTTATATAATGTGACCACTATGATTTCCTACATTATGAAGTGTATCCTGATCAAATCCAAAACAAATATCTGAACTCTTATTTTGACGCGCGTTGTCACACCGCGTGGGAAAGTGTCACTTTGGTTGTCACTCGTCAATGTCAATGTTGTTAGAAGAGACAGCCAATCGCGTCGCACAGTGGGTGGATTACTCAACACAATCTGGCTCTCTGTTTGGATCTCAGATGGCCCCGCATGAATGACAAGAGTGGTGAGAACACAAGCGAGTTTGTTTGTTGTCTGACTTGTGTGCGTGTATGTATATGAATATAAATGATGACGGCTCATTAACTCTATGAGCGTATCTCGACGCTTCTAAGCCATACCCACGTCATTAACATAACACCCCTTCATTAGAATCGTGACCAACGCGACGAGGGGAAAAAAATCAAGGAGTCAGTTGCTCACACAATCAGTCAGTTAATCAATCAATCAACAACCGACCAATTAGCACACAGCAGAGACAGTTCCCCGTTGTGATGTCTGACTGATCCTCTCTCTGTCTCTCTCTCTCTCTCTCTCTCTCTCCCTCTCTTTGTCTCTCCATCTCTCTCTCTCTCTCTTTCTCTCTCTCTCTCTCTCTCTCTCTCTCTCCTCCCCCCCTCCAGAACGGGTCGAGTGAGAAGCGAGAGGTGCGTCAGTTCCAGTTCACAGCGTGGCCGGAGTGGCCGGACCACGGGCGTCCCAGAGTACCCCCACTCCCTTCCTGGCCTTCCCTGCGCCGGGTCAAGACCTGCAACCCCCCGGACGCCGGGCCCATCATCGCACACTGCAGGTGGGCAGCGGCAGCACCCCTCCTCCGGCCTGGCTCCCACCCGAAGGGTGGACGGCGTGTGTGTGTGTGTGTGTGTGTGTGTGTTCCATGTGGATGTACTCTGGGGCACTCACATCCGCGCTAAACGCGATCGTGCTGACGCAACGCATGCACACAGCACACATGCACACACGCACACACACACACACACACACACACACACACATATGTTCACACGCACACATGCACACACGCACACATGCACACAGCACACACGCACACAGCACACATGCACACAGCACACACGCACACACCACACACACACACATGTTCACACGCACACATGCACACAGCACACATGCACACAGCACACACGCACACATGCACACACGCACACATGCACACACACACACATGCGTGTGCACGTGCGTTTGGTGCACTGAGTGTGTACCCTGACTAACGCGAAAAATGCGAAATCTCACTTTTTTTTGCCCTGAACAAACTCTCCCGTTCCTCCTGCATGTCCTCTCTCTTTGTGTCTGCCGCTCTCTCTCTCGCTCTCTCTCTCTCTCTTGTGCTCTCTCTCTCTCTCTCTCTCTCTCTCTCTCACTCTCGCTCGCTCTCTCTCTCTCTATCGCTCCCCGTCTCTCACTGCCGGTTTCCGCCAGACGTTCAGAAGTCTCTTGTCATAATCCCTCTCCATGGTCCCTGCTGCGTTGCCTTCTCCCTCTGTCCTCTCCTCCCATCACTCTGCTTTTCTGCCGATTGCCCTTTTCCTCAAAGCTTTGCTGCTATTCCTGATCTTGATGAGTCCTTGCTGTGGCCGCTGACACGTTGGCCGCACCGCGATAGAAATTGACAGCTTCCTGCTTCGGGTTTTTTTTTTTTTGCGCCAATCATATTTTTACACCTTTTTTCCCCTCACCGGTTGCCCATCCATCACCGGTGTGTGCAGTGTGTCTCTCACTCTCTCTCACTCTGTGGCACCGCCGCCGCCGCGCTCTCCTCTCTCGCTGTCGATAAAGTGCAGATGAATGCTCCCTCCTCTGCTGACTCGATAACCTTTGTATCCCGCACAAAACCAAGAACCACGTGAGCTGGTGTGCGCCGTAAATATCCATCTGAGGCGCGGTGCGTTGTTCCGGTGAGCGCCGCAGTGCGCGTGTGACGGGCGCATCGTGCCAGTTCTCAG
>JAXIVH010000003.1:3460149-3497231 GCA_036785325.1 Urophycis tenuis | reverse complement strand
ACACACACACACACACACACGCAAACGCAAACACACACACATACACACACACACACAAAACGCACACACACACACACACACAAACGCGCACACACGCTGCCCCACACACACACCCACACACACACACACCCTAGAGTGTGCACTGTGTGGTGTGTATGTGTGCGTAGGGGATACGCGACACCCTAACAAACAAACCAAACTTTGCAGACTGCCGCGTCGGTCCGCACGTCCCGAGGAAGCGAGGCGGGCTGCAGCCCCAAAATAAATCTGTTGTCATGTCAATTATTGTTCCGCCGGGGAAATGGAAGTCATTTGGGATGAGAGATGCTTAGAGAGCCGCATCTCTCCCAGGGTATTTCAGGATCACAGCTAAGACTCCGGCCCTGTTTCCCAGAAGCAATCGCTGAAAAGGGGCTTCTCTCCGGGTTTTTTATATCCAGTGCTGGCCCAGGGGTCTTTCTTTTTTTTTTCAAGTTTCCTGAGTGCTGAAGCCGTGCAAGACCTTGTGTGTGTGTGTGTGTGTGTGTGTGTGTGTGTGTGTGATAGGATGTGTGTGTGTGTGTGTGATAGGATGTGTGTGTGTGTGTGGGGGGGTTGTTCATCTCTTTAGCTCAACGTGGATTCCAATCAGCACACATCAAGATTAGCTTTCATCACTTGGGTACAGGACCCACCGTTTGTCGCACAACAGGAAATGGATGCAGGCACCATGTGTGTGTGTCTGTGTCTGTGTGTGTATGTACGAAACCGGATTAAAGTGGAATTCCAGGGACACTGTTGGAATCACTGTGTGTAGTTACAGCTTCACGGAGGATTAAACAGGTATCAGTTGATTGATCGGGATGTACTGCATGGTAGAAAAGTATCCCCTTCTTTAACCCCTGTTCTAATGTACCCTAATGGGAGTCGTCTATACACCTTGTTTCAGTCTTCTGTGTGTTCAGGTTGGAGGGGCGCTGAAGTGTTTACTGAAGCTGCCAGCTATGGTCATATCAACAGTTTGTAAACCTCGATTTTAATGTATTTGTGTTGTGTGTGTGTGTGTGTGTGTGTGTGTGTGTGTGTGTGTGTGTGTGTGTGTGTGTGTGTGTGTGTGTGTGTGTGTGTGTGTGTGTGTGTGTGTGCGTGCGTGCGTGCGTGGCGTGCGTGTGCGTGTGTGTGTTTCAGTGCGGGGGTGGGCCGGACCGGGGGTCTTCATCACCCTCAGCATCGTGTTGGAGAGGATGCGGTACGAGGGCGTGGTGGACATCTTCCAGACGGTGAAGATGCTGCGGACCCAGAGGCCTGCCATGGTGCAGACGGAGGTACACGGGCAGCACGCCAACACGCGGGAACACGCTCACACATGTTAACACGCTCACACATGTTAACGCGCCGACACGCTCACACATGTTAACACGCGGGGAACACGCTCACACATGTTAACACGCCAACACGCGGGAACACGCTCACACATGTTAACACGCCAACACGCGGGAACACGCTCACACATGTTAACACGCCGACACGCTCGCACATGTTAACACGCCAACACGCAGGAACACGCTTACACATGTTAACATGCGGGAACACGCTTACACATGTTACTGCGCGGGAACGCACTCACACATGTTACGTTCACACATGTTACCGTGCGGGGAACACGCTCACACATGTTACCATGCGGGAACACGCTCACACCATGTTACCATGCGGGAACGCACTCACACATGTAACGCTGTTCACATATGTTACCGCGCGGGAACACGCTCACACATGCGCAGACATGTTACATATTACGGGGAATAACAAACGCGGGGCGTGTTTCAGCCCAGAGGGACAGAAGAGCCGAGGCTTTAAACACGACTGCATGAAAAGTGACGGCCCGCTGATGTCACTGGGGGGGACAGCAGCGTTGTGTTGGGGTTGGGAGGTGTTTGTGTCACGTGGGTCTGTGAGCCCTGCAGCTACACAAGCTTCACTTGACCTCAGCCTTGATTTTAGAGTTCTGCAACAAGTTGCGTGTGTGTTTGTGCGTGCGTGTGTGTGTGTGTGTGTGTGTGTGCCTGCTTGCGTGCTTGCATGTGTGTGTGTGTGTGTGTGTGTGTGTGTCTGCTGCCAAACCGTGACGTCTCTCTCTCTCTCTCTCTGTCCTTCTGCAGGATGAGTACCAGTTCTGCTACCAGGCAGCTCTGGAGTACCTGGGAAGCTTCGACCACTATGCAACGTAAAATAGCCACCCTCCCCCATCCTCCCTCCCCTCCCGCACCGCCCCCCCTCCTCCAGGTCTCCCCCCCCACCCACCCACCCCACACCCCACCACCACCTCCACCCTCACCTGTCTCCTGAGCCATACAACCTTTCTTGACATTAGTATAAGATGAAAAGAAACACGGATCAAAACTACACAACAACAACAACAAATTTCCAGAAAAATGGCGCCACCCAGGACGACCAAAACCAACCAATCAGTGTTTCGAAAAGGTGGAACTAGTTCAGTTAAAAAAAACTTTAAAAAACTTAAAACAAGTTTAGGATTCAGAGCAGGGGAGGGGGCGGACACCTGACCACCCTCGCTGACCAATCAGGAGAGAGATTTGAAAAAGGCTTTGGCTCGCGCCTTTGTGTGTGGGGTGTGTGGGGGGGGAGGGGGAGTCGGACTGCAGACTGGACCTGCCTGACCTGACCTCGAGAGTTCCCAGTGCGGAGGACATTGTATACATTTTGTGGAGATTCACTTCTTTGAAAAAAAAAAAAAAACGAAAAAACGATATTGTACGTAAATACAAAGGACACAGAGAGGGCCCACAGGGTGGAGGGGGGTGCAGACGAGACCACTCTCCCTGGTTTATCGTGTGCTGTGCTGAGTGTGGTGGAGGGGCGGCGGGGGGGGTACTTTATCAATGTTCAACAGCAGGAGCTATTCCAAGAAACATCTGAATCCCGGGGCCGCCCCGTGTGAACAACACGCAGCGTCCCCCCCAAACGCCGCCCCGCCCTCTCCTCCCTCCCTCCCTCCCTCCCTCCCTCCCCGCCGCCGGCTAGTCGAGTGGTTAAAAACACTCAGCGGAGGAAATGAAGACGGATTACTTTCCACCGCGGTCTGGAGGAACACTGCGTTTTCCCCACCAGTGATTCATCCCATTAGCCAAAAAAAAAAAACCCCCGCATCGCTACTCCAGTTACCATCAAAAGGCCACCCCCATTACTGGATGAGATAGGGCTAGCGAAAAACAGAGGCTCCAGCGTGTCGGCAGAGAGGGGGAGAGAGCACGTGCGCGGGGTGCGAGGCCAGCGCGAACCACCGTCATCGGTTCATCCGCAAAAAAACGGTCAGGACGCCCCCGACCCGCCCCGGTCTCCGGAGCAGAGGAGGGAAAGGTCTGACCGCCCCCCCCCCCCCCCCCCCCCCCCCCCCCCCCGCTGCTGTGGCAGTGATGAACCACCCAACCTAACATCCCTGCTGTAGACCTCCCGGGACCCCTGGGGACACTCTCTGCCGTTGGCTCTGGCCGCTTTGACCTTCGGTGTTGTTTTGGGGTTCGACCCCCCCCCCCCCACCCCCTTCCCCCCCAACCACCTTGGACCTGTTGCATCATGGCCGCCCGTCGTCGTTTGGAGTCACACGTGCTTGTCTCGAAGGACACTCGACTGAACGGCGGCGCGCAAAAAGTGCAATCTCTGGCCGCCGCGCCGGACTCGGCGTCGTCCCGTTCCCAAACCCTTTTTCTGTTCCCAGTGTTATTGTGCGTTCGACACCAAACATGCTGCTTAGTGTGTGGGGCTCTTCGGTGACATCATACATCCTAAAGGTGCCAGCTTTTGCTCATCGTTAACCCCGCCCCCCCCCCCCCCCCCCTCTCCCCTCCCTGCCCGGTGGTCACTCCATCTGAAAGTACATCGACAGATCAACAGATCATTCTTTCTTTCTTCAGACTTCTCCTCTGGCCTGTTAACTGCTCGCAGGTTGACTGGGCGAGTTCAGTCGCCCTCAGCAATGGGAACGAGACCTCCTCTTGTTGCTCCCGTGTGTGCGTCTGCCTGTGTGTGTCTGCCTGTGTGTGTCTGTATGTGTGTGTGTGTGTGTGTGTGCGCTCCTCGACCAATCGGACGAGCCGAGCCCAAGTCGATGCTTTCACCCAGCGAGGTGGGCGGGACTGGAGGACGGCCGCCATGTTGGATTTGAAAGGTGAGGCGTGGAGGTGATGCTGGTGATGACGGCTCACTTGTCGCCTCCCCCCCCCCCCCCCCCCTCCTCGCCCTCGTGAAAAGGAAGATACATCCTGGCACTAGTGTGTGTGAATGCGAGCGGGCCCCTGAGGTGATTGAGGTGGTCTTTTACTGCGTTGGTCTGGACTGACAGACCCTCGCTTCCCAGTGGTCTCTGGTGGCCGTGACCAGGAGCTGGGGTCATGAACTGTGTGTGTGTGCGTGTGTGCGTGCGTGCGTGTGTGTGTGTGTGTGTACTGTTTCTCGTTTCCAAAAAAAGCCTTATTGTTATTGTAACTTTACAAAGACGTTACTGTTGTATTATGATTATGATTACATTATTATTATTATTATGATTACCAATTAATCTCATGTTACTTTACATAGCTGACTTTTTATTTTTGCTTTAGTTTTTTTTTTTTTTAATACAGTTAGCGTGACATGATAAATGCTAATTTGTTCATATTACATTTAAAGACATTCTATTTTTTCACATGTTCAATACAACATATGTCTTTGTGAATGCACGTGTGCGTGTGTGTATAAATATATGTATATATACATATACATATATATATATCATACCGCATTCACATTGATAGATATATATTTAAATGCAGAATATATTAGAAGTATCCAAACGATTATGAATTAGGTTTTTCTCCTCTTCATCCTTTGTTTTTTAAAGCTATCCAACTTGTTAGAAATTATTTCATTTTTTTACTTTTTTTTTTTTAAATCTACATCAACCCTGAGGATTTCCTGTTTGTTTTCCCTTACTGCCATACGTACGGCCATATCTGCTGTGATAAGGTACTTTCATTTTTAACCTGTTTATAAGCGTCATTGATTTCATTAACCTGTAGGCAGTAGAATTTTTTGCATCGTGTTTCATTTTTTATATATTTTTTAAACTGTTGTTGATCAACTTGTCAGTCAACCATCTAATGAAAAGAGATAATGGCCCATTTTGTTTATCAGTTTTTATTTTAATATAACCCCCAAATTACTGTACCTTTTTATGATCGTGTACAGACTCTTGACAACATGCAACGAACAAATTGAGGTCCCCGAAAAAAACTTCCTTTTGAACATAACACAACCATCCATTATGTTAGCTGTCAAATATGATCCAAGATATAATACCTGTAAATAAAAATAAACAAATATATAGATTATATGTATTTGTATAATTTGACACTCAAGCTCACAAACGTACAGACCGACTTCTGACAGAGATTGCGATTCCTGTGTTAGTTCTTGGTGTTGGTGAAGCCTTTCCCTTCCCCCCCCCCTCCAAGTATTCCTCCTCCATTTCCGCTTCCTGCTTTCCGAAGACCGTTGCCTATAATTTCTCATCCTAGCAATCTAATTGGTAGATGAGGCCGCTTCCGCACTGCGAGCCGCTAACCCATTGGCTGCTGCGGAGGTCCGTCTACTGCGCTGCCCTCCCCTTTAGCAGGTGACCGCGCCCGCGTTAGGACGGGCCTGTTCCTCTCTATGATATCTAGTACGGGTTTAAACATGAGAGCTTCAGACTCCAGAAGCACGAGCCCACGGGGGGTCAGTGCTACATCCACCCCATGGACCTCAAATGCTACACCGATGGTGATTTTGTACGCGCGTGAACCTCCGGCTCCCAAAACCCCACGACCCCGCCCGCCCCGCGCGGCGCTGCCCTGCTGAGACGTAAACCATAGATCTGTTATCGACCAATCAAACCAGACATCTTGTGTAGCCACTGCGGTAGATATCATTACCAAAGGGGGGGAAGGTGTACTCTGTACCTGACATTCGACCACAGTACATTTTCTTCCGAGATCATTTGTACAAAAATGCCATGTTTTTCGTTGGGTTGTTTTCGAGGGGGGGGGGTTAAGTCTCTTTTGTTTTTACGGATGCGGAAAAAGAAATCAGGACTTTAAAAAGAGAGCCGAAGAAGACGAGCGACGGGGATGAAGAAGAAGGAGACGACTCGACTTTTCCGCAGACAGTTTTTCTGCCGTGGATTTACAATTCCAGCATCTCCTGCTTGGCACCCGGGGAGATCTTGAGAAGAACGTTCGGGGAACTGAAATGAACTAAATCCATCGTGGAGGACTCAAGGCGGAGAGCCTTCTCCGCGGAGGTCTCCGGAAGCTTGTGTAATGTGTTATTATTTTTCCAGTTCATGTAAAGATGCTAGACTTTTTTTTTTTCTTTTGACAACAACCACCGAAGGTATTTCGCTGAATTTTGGGGGAGGTATAAAAATGAACAAAAGAAGAAAAAAGTGACAAGAAACGTACACATACAACAGCCAATGAGATAAAAAAAAACAACCTAAATTCCCATACTCTGCAGAACTCTTTTCCTTTGTGTGAAGGCCGCGCGCCGTCACGTTCAAACTGTTACCAACGCGACAATAATTGGTTAAAAACCACTGTGTATGTAGATATGTTGACTTTGTATTAAAGAAATGTTGTCTGAAAAAAAAAAAAACATTGCACACTTGTGTTTCGTTATTTTCCAGGAGAGTACAGGAGTACAGTTCATCTCGATGTGCACGCACAAAAGTTATTTGGAGATTGCCCCGTCTATCACTGCCTGGAGGAAGCCTTTCTCTATCACAGTCTTCACCTCTCACCTACCTGCCGGCTGGGCTGATGTGTGGTGTTTGCCTCTCTCTCTCTCTCTCTCTCTCTCTCTCTCTCTCTGGGTGTTGGGAGCTGTGGTACTCTGAGTGCCATGTTCAGTCTGCCTGCTCCCTAATGACTTTTTTTTTAAACCATGTCTCTGAATTTACGGTCTGAAATAAAAGAGTATTCTTAAATGACCAAAAGTATCCGAGCAAACAGCCCAGCACATCCCAGTGTCTTGAGCTTCCTAAGACATTTCAAACTGATTCATACTTAACTACTAGCACTAAAGATTATCTCTGAAAGGCAGGCCATGTCACCTAAAACGCCAATTTGTTCCGAGGCTGTGCTCAGTCGGAGTGGCTAATATGTGCAGGGTGGCACGGCGTCAAGAATGATATTGCCAATTGCCCACTTGGAGAGGTGCACATAAAGCCAATCTGTAGCCGGTGAGCAGACCGAGCGAATGTGTGGCCAAGCAGGAGAGTGAATTAGAGTGGTGATTATGCGGTGAGTCAGACGGCAACTCGTTAGCATCCAGCTAAGCAAGCAATCAAGGAATCGATGTGACATCGGACCCAAAAGCCACAGAAATTCGTAAGAAATGGCAATGCGATGAATCTGATTATCCACTGTGCCGTGGCTGGACTCTCCGTCGTAGCAAATGACAAATCAATCTGATCAAGCCGCGGGGAGAGCCGGGGGGGGGGGGGGGGCGCAGCGAAGGCAGAGCCAGCGACGTGCACCATTGCGTGCACAAGTTTGTTCCATATGCGCACTGCCCACACACGCACACACACACACACACACACACACACAGACGTACACACACACCCTCCGTTTGGTAGGACTTCTGGATGAGATGTTAAAATATTCATGACGCACTATTAAGGGGGTTTACGATCGCATTTAATAATCAGGGGATTTATTAGCGTTTGGATTGGGGCCAGCCGCACCATAAAGGTTGTCAGAAGGCCACCGCACCACCTGCCCGCAAATTCACAAGGGAGAGATGTGCGCCCCGCGTCGCAACGCTCTCATTGGTGTAAATCGGAGAGAGAGAGAGAGAGAGAGAGAGAGAGAGAGAGAGAGAGAGAGAGAGAGAGAGAGAGAGATGAGTTGAACGATATGACAGATGGACTGCTGGTGTCTCAGATTCTGTGGCGTCACATTGCTCGATAAATTGTTTTTACAGGTGTTAGGTTTTTTAAGACAATGAACGTATCACTTTTGTGAGCAAGATGTGCATCTAATACTTCTGTACTATGTGTCAAAGAACAAAGAATGCTCAGAATCAATGGCCAAGTAAATACAGTCAAGGGTCGGATGAGGTTAACCTCCTGAAGAAACTCTTTCAGCATGTTTATGTTCAACAAACATGCAATGGCAGAGTGAATACGCTACTAACCACAAAGTATGTTCCCTTCGGCTGACCTCCGTACATTAGAAGGGTTTCACATTTCACGCACATTCCAAGCTGCCATCTTGCCTCCATCTTAATATTATAGTAACTGGTTGCTAGGTTACTCTATAAGTAATGGTAAGAGGCTCCAACATGGCTGCTTGGAATGTGTCTTTGCAACCTCACGTCACAAAATTGAAACTCCGATTATCACTCATTTTTGTGATATCCTGTATTGTGCATTTCTCTCTGAAATAAGGTTGATTCTAATTACCTGGTATGGTAATTGGAAAAAAAACAAAAAAAAACGTAAGTGGTGTTTAATATGTAGGCCTATTTAGTTTATTGTAGGCCATAGAGGTAGGCTATAGTAAATCAGTTTAGTAGTATAGTGACTTTAGAGATTAAAGGTTTAACGTTTATATTTCATTAGTAAAGACTACAGTTAATAGTTGGGATCCTAAATTGTATTCCTTTGTATGCATTTTTACTCCAAATGCAGAAACAGAGGCATGATTAATTTTTAAGGACTCTAAAGAATATCAAAATATATATTTTATAATAATAAGGCCATCAGCACCCCAGATAGGCGTAACAATAGAAGATACAAACTATTCATAGGCTATTTTAAATTAGAAATTACCAAAGCATAAAGTCTAGGCTACATATATGCCCCATAAACCTAATGACAAATACAATTACATTATGTATGCAATTATATTCATAGTTAAACAATAAGTAATAAGTAATTATTTGGGGAAACAACTGCCATTATGGCTCTGCCATGGGGCTTTGCTGCCCTCTGCTGGACAAGAATGACATCTTCCATTGAACAGCGGCAGTGCAGGCTTTTTCCTCCTGCGTGTAAAGTCGGCAGGCCAACACCAGGAAATGTGCTTAAAAAACTTTTGATGGCATTCTTTGTTAAAAGTTGGCAACCATGCTAGAAGTTATTAGTGGGCTCTGAGGTTCCAGAATCCAGTGGTTGCCAAAATCATATTTACAATTTAAGGTCAAATTTGAAGGTCAGGTTTAATATACACCCTCTGGTGCAACCTAGACACATCATCAGTGATGTAACCTGAGGTCATAGGGTGTTTCGGGTCTCTCAACATCAGACAACCTCGCCCAGGCGACCCAGCCGAGGGTGATCAGACCCAGGCTTGTGTCTAGGTAGCTTGTGTGGCCCACGGATCACCCCTCATGATCCACAGCCATCTTGATGCCTTCTCAGCAGCATCAGTGGTGTTTTTGATGGCTTTCTTGCTGTGCAGTCCCCTTATTCCCAACAACTTGAAGGCCCTGCAGAGTGACTGGCCTGCGAAACCTCGGCATCCAACCTCAATGGGACTGCACCGAGTCTTCCATCTGTTGCGCCGGCATTCGCCTGCCAGCTCCTCATACTTGGCCCTCTTCCTCTCAAATGCCTCCTCCATCCGGTCTTCCCAGGGCACAGTCAACTCCAGCAGTATCACCTGCCTTGTTGATTCTGACATAAGAACCAAGTCCGGCCTAAGTGTGGTCACTGCGATGGTCTCTGGGAATTTAAGCTGTTTCCCCAAGTCCACCTTCAGCTGCCAGTCCCTAGCTGTTGTCAGGAACCCCCCCTGTTTGGCCTGGGCGGTGTTGAGGCTTCTCACCAGATTTAACAAAGGTGATTGAATGCCTAGCTGGCTGTTGCTGCTTGCTGAGTGAGATCCCCGAGCAGATGGTATCTGCTATCTCCTTCAGCACCTGGTCGTGGTGCCAACGATAGCGCCCCTCGCCCAGGGCTTTCGGGCAACAGCTTAGGATGTGCTCCAGTGATCCTCTCCTCTGGCACAAAGGGCAAGCAGGTGTTTCTGCCAGGCCCCAACAGAAGAGGTTGGATGGGCTGGGGAGGACATCGTAGACTGACTGGATCAAAAACTTTATCCGGAGTGGCTCTGCCTTCCAAAGCTCTGACCAAGAAATCTTCCTATCCAGTGTCTGCTCCCATCTAGTCCACGCCCCCTGTTGTCTCATCCCGACCATCTTGCTCAAGCGGGTCTCCTCCAGCCCTGCTCGAACCTCTTTCTGGATAAGCTGCCGACTCTCCTTCCCCTGGGCCTTGTTGTACCGAGGTCTTGGGTTGCTCCCAAGCCCTGCCCAGCCTGTCGCCACTGCTCCCACCAGAACACCGTGGCGCAGCCGTGCCTCAGCTTGCTCAACCGTCTCCTAGGCTCTTCACTTCCGACCAGTCCGCACTTCAATCCCAGCTAGGGAGACTTTGGTGTCACCCGAGTCTCTGTACAGCAGCACTTCTCTTGCACGGGTAACCATGAACTCCTCCGACAGACTACTGAAGGGAAGTCGCAGCTTGTTCTTATGACCATACAAGGCTATGCTGCTGAGGCTTCTTGGTAGGCCCAACCACCTGCGAAGGAAGCCACTTACCTTACGCTCGAAGCCCTCAACGGTTGTTAGTGGGACATCGTAGACCAGTAGTGGCCAGAGGAGGCGTGGCAGAATGCCATGCTGATATATCCATGCTTTATACTTACCTGGCAGCCCTGACTTATCCACCGCCACTAGCCAGTTTCCCAGTTCTCTGCTGGTCGCCTTGAGCGCTGCTTTGTCCCTCAGGGTGCCATCAAAGATCTTCCCCAGGCTCTTCACTGGCTCCTCTGAGACCGATGGAATCTGGACACCTCCCAGCGAGAACCGGAACTTGTCTGTGACCTTCCCCTTCTTCACCACCAGGGAACGGGACTTAGCAGGCTTAAAGCCCATACGCGCCCAGTTAATGAGCCGCTCAAGGCCTTGGAGAACCCACCTACAGCCTGGAATTGATGTTGTAGTAACTGTCAGGTCATCCATAAAAGCTCTGATGGGAGGCTGCCGCACACCTGACTTGGTGAGCGATCCTCTGCCCTCCACCTCTGCTGACTTAACGAGCATGTTCATGGCCAAGGCAAACAAAATCACAGAGACTGTACACCCAGTGATTATGCCTTTCTCCAGCCGATGTGATGCTGATGTTACTGTTCCCGAGGTGACTCTCAAACTGAAGCAGTTGTAATAGTCCAGTATGAGGTCCCTGATCTTGCCTGGAACATGATGCCGGTCAAGTGAGGTCTCCACCAGTTTGAGAGGAATTGACCCGTAAGCATTAGACAGGTCAAGCCACAAAACTGCCAGGTCCCCACTGCCCTCCCGGGCCTCCCGGATGAGCTGAGTGACAACTCCCGTGTGCTCGATGCACCCTGGTACCTTTGGGTTGGGTTGCCAAAATCATATTTATAATTTAAGGTCAAATGTGAAGGTCAAAAGCTCAAAAACAGTACATAAATGCTATGGTTCGTCTTTTTGGGAGCTCCTTTTTCATTGCATTATTTTTAAAAAGTTGGCAACCATGCTAGAAGTAATTAGTAGGGTCTGACATTCCAGAATCCAATGGTTTGCAAAATCATATTTATAATTTAAGGTCAAATTTGAAAGTCAAAAGCTCAAAAACAGTAAATAAATGTTATGGTTCGTCTTTTTGGGAGCTCCTTTTTCATGGCATTCTTTTTTAAATGTTGGCAACCATGCCACAGATGAAGTAACCACAGACCTCCTGACTGCAGAAAGAAAAGGAATGGAGCTCGTGAAACAGAATGTAAAGGAGAGATTAGTTGAGAAGACTGTGCCTTTCTTTGCTAGCCAGTCTTGTGTAAGGTTAATCTGACCTGTTACAGTGAGTTATATGGGGATGCCTCAGCCAATCAGAGGGCTGATTGTTGGCATGTGCTGTATACGGAAGTAAGTCATCATCCTGTATTGTGCTGAGAAGTTGGAAGTAAACAGTTAACAGCAAGTCACTCTCTCTATCTCGTTATTATGACATAGTAACATAACAGCCAGAAACGGCAGAGGTTGAAGACATTTGCAACACTATATGAAGTTCCTGTTCAGGATCAGAAGCAGAAGTCCAGCAAGACAATCAAAGCAGACAGACAACTGATGCAGAGACTGTTCAATGCGGCACAAGCTGGGCGTGCAGTCAATCTCCACAAAGTATTGGAGTGTGAATTATCAGTTGTTCCACTTAATCTGGCAAACACAGAACAAAAAATGAACAGCACCCAAAAGTCTGCAATGCTTCCTCTGCTGACCAAGGATCTTGGTGTGGAGACAGTCAAGAGAACACCAGAGACCACAGGAAAAACATGTATTATCATAGATGGCCATGCATTGATTCAGTCACTGGGAAACCCATCCAAATGCAAGACATTTGGTGACTATGCCAACAACTTTGAAAAGAATGTGATGAAGGAGTTCAGTGGCAGTGTGTCCAGGATTGATGTGGTATTTGACCAGTACAGACTCCTATCTATCAAATCGGCTACAAGGAGCAAAAGAGCTGGTCAAAAGAGACCGATTCGTAGGGTGATCGATCGGGATGATCTTCACCTTCCCCAAGTCTGGAAAAACTTCATCGCACTCAATGAGAACAAGGAGGACCTTGCAATGCTCCTTAGTGCCAGACTCGCTAGACCAAGTGAGACAAACAGAGATTGTTGTTGGTGGAAGCACCCCCAGTGGATTTTCCACAACACATGGAATTATTCATGGTCTACAGGCAAACCATGAGGAGGCTGACACACGTATGATCCTACATATGCTGGAAGCAATTAATGCTGGGTACGAGAACATCATTGTGAAGTGCCATGATACCGATGTCCTCCTTCTGCTTCTTCACTTCACTAGGGACCAAGTCTGCAAGGTGTGGACGATGAGTGGGACTTCCAAGGAACATGAGTGCTACCCTGCACACCTTATCAATGAGAGTCTACCTCAGGTAGTTGTGGATAATGTACTCGGCTTCCATGCCCTAACTGGTTGCGATACTCTCTCCTCATTTGCTGGACATGGGAAGAAGTCATGTTGGACGGTGTATTTGCGACACCCAGAACTGTTTCATGGTGTTGGTCGGGATGGGCCTCAGTGACATTGAGGAGTTTTTGTGCCATCTGTACAAAGCGCCATGCACATCTTCGGGTATTGACAGGGCTAGACATGACTTGTTTCAGAAAGGAAAAAAGGCAATGGAAATGTTACCGCCAACAAGTGATGCATTGGCATTGCATCTTGCACGTGCAAATTATCAGGCCAAGGTATGGCTGCAGTCTGACAAGGTACATGTTAGTGACACCTCTGAAGAGACGGGTGGTTGGAAGATTGTAGACCAACACTTGGTGGTTGTGTGGCTAAGGAAACCTCCTGTTCCAAGCAGTTGCTTGGAACTGATAACTTGTGGTTGTAGAACCAAGTGTCGTACTCATGCCTGCACTTGCCTGAAGAATGGACAGCACTGTATACCTGCATGCGCCTGTGATGCTGATGGATGTCTTAACAATGCAGGGAACATGGAACATGATCAGGACGAGACCACCTATTTGTAACAGCAAAATATATATAAAATATAATTACAAAAACTTTCAGACTTTTTTTTATTTGAATTTTTGCCTTGAAATAAAGGAACAATCTGTTGGCATGCATTCTTGTCATTCATTAGCAATATACACTCTAGAAAATGTTTTGTGTTATTCATACAATAAAGGAGTAATGGCCATATAAATTATAAAATATCAGGGTTAGCGGTGAAGTTGGACCCAGATGCAGAGAGGCGAGGCAGCCAAGAGTAACCTTTACTACTTTATTTTAAACTTAAACACATCAACCCAGGAACAGACGGATGACGACCAACACAGACGACAACGACGACGAGACTCGGCCCAGGACTGAACACCAGACAGGACTTAAATACACAAAGACTAATTACCAACCAAAGACAGGTGAGGGAACAAGACACAGGTGAACACAATGGGGCAATCAACCAGGAGGGAAAACAGGACACTGGGGAAACAGAGCAAATCAACCAAAACATGACGACACAGACACATCATGACAAAATATCCAAATTATTTACCAACATTTTTTAAATTTCTATCCCTCATGTACTAAATATCCAATATTTATTTAAAAATGAAAGTATATCAATTTTATGAAAGTACATCACAAAATAGACAAAACTTTAAATTTGACCTCGATTGACCTTTTGACCTCAATATTTGACCTTAAAGGTCAAATTCCATGTTGGCAACCGGGTATTCTGAAACCTTAATCCATGCTGATAACTTCTGGCATAGTTGCCAACTTTTAACAAAAAATGCCATCAAAAGTTTTTTTTTAGGGTCTTGGCCTGCCGACTTTAATATCTGCAAGACAAAAAAAAACAATGTGTGATTAGATACACAGCAACTAATTCAACATTTGCATCTACGAAAAAGGGGTAGGTACTGTATTATGTTATATGGCTTTTCCCGTTCACTCACACTCGCAATTGAAATGCTTGAAACGTGTTCAGGACCTTCTTACTTGTATTAGCAGCAATGAAATGTTTCACTTTCTTATGACAATTGTACTCTTTGTAAGTCGCTTTGGATCAAAGCGTCTGCTAAATGCCCTCAATGTAAATGTTATATAGCCTACTTGACTGCCGCTGGTCACACAGTAAATGGTCTGACTGATAAGGGAGGTGGACGACCCAGGGGCCCCGTTGGGTCCTGGTATGTGTGCTGTCGTTCTCCGGCTTATTTTCGAGATCGAGATCATCTGAATCTGTCAGACAATCCAACAAAGCTCAGGGTTTCCCACAGCCCTTTACAGCTTAGGCGGCCGCCTAAGCAACACACGCCTGCCGCCTTAACTAACGTCTTCAAAAAAATATATATATATATTTGCGATATTCGCCGTGTTACTCTGTCCTGTTTCTCCCTTTCATTCCAAACCATGACCAACGCCAGTCTCCCTTCTCTGCGGAACGCATTTAAAAAAAAAAAAAGCAAACAAACAAAAAAATATGTTTTTAAAATCTAGTAGGCCTAGGCTTCCGAAATATATGCCTCCGAACAGTGCGTCCGAACAGCGGCTTCTGGTGGTTTAATGTCATCGTGCTATCTAGCATTGTTCGCGGTTTATCCGGGGTTAAAAAGAAAAACATTTTTTGGGAAGACGTTCATCTGGAAGTTGGATAGCCGACAATCAACCTGTTGCAAATATTTATTTGTTTTTCCTTTTAGTCCGACCGACCTGCCGTTTGTTAAAACCAACCATTTTTTTTTTTAACTCTTCAAACAACTAATGCAACTACAATAAAACCCTATTAATTATATTTTAGTAAGTATCGCAAATATAAATTGCCTACATATACACGTAGGCTGCATTCGTAGGCTGGACTTAGCCCACTAAGTCCAGGTCCTTAGTCTTGAAGAAAGGAAAGGTAACCGACCGCTTCCGCTTCAGTCTGGGAGACACAAAAATCCCAACTGTGTCAGAAAAGCCTGTGAAGAGCTTGGGCAAGCTCTTCACCAGTGATCTGAAGGACACCGCTGCGTGTCAAGCTACCAGCGATAACCTCAACACGTGGCTCTCAGCTGTGGACAAGTCAGGACTTCCTGGGAAGTTCAAGGCCTGGATCTATCAGCACGGCATCCTGCCTCGCCTCCTCTGGCCGCTGCTGATGTATGAATTCCCAATGACCACCGTGGAGGCTTTTGAGAGGAAGATCAGCTCCTCCCCGCGCAGGTGGCTCAGCCTGCCACGGAGCCTAAGCAGCGTTGCTTTGTTTGGGCACAACACCAAGCTGCAGCTTCCTTTCAGCAGTCTAGCAGAGGAGTTCAAGGTTTCTCGGGCCAGGGAAGTTCTGCACTACAGATATTCAGCAGACGGAAAGGTAGCTTCAGCAGGTGTGGAGGTCAGAACAGGAAGGAAGTGGCGTGCCCAGGATGCGGTGGAGCGGGCAGAGGCGAGGCTGCGGCACAGCACCCTGGTGGGGACCGTGGCTACTGGTCGGGCTGGACTGGGTAGCAACCCAAAACCATGCTACGGCAGAGCCAGAGGAAAGAAGAGGCGAAAGCTTGTCCAGGAGGAGGTTCGCGCCGAGGTGGAGGAGGCTCGCTTCAGCAAATCGGTGGGCATGAGCAAGCAGGGAGCCTGGACCAAGTGGGAGCACGCAGTTGGCCGTAAGATCACCTGGACTGAACTCTGGAAGGCGGAGCCACACCAGTTTAAGTTCTTGGTCAAATCAATTTATGACGTCCTCCCGAGTCCTGCCAACCTGTTCACCTGGGGCCTAACAGATTCACCGGCGTGCCAGCTCTGTCAGAAAAGAGGTTCATTAGAACACATCCTCAGCAGTTGCTCGAAGGCCTTGGGAGATGGCAGGTATCGCTGGCGCCATGACCAGGTCCTGCGGGCAATAGCAGACACCATCTGCACTGCACTGCACTGCAACACCAGTAAGCGGCAACACCCAACCAAGAGCACAATCACCTTTGTCCGAGCAGGGGAGAAACCTCAACCCTCCAAGAAAACCCAGGGGGGCCTGCTCACAACAGCAAGGGATTGGCAGCTCCTGGTTGACCTAGGCAGGCAGTTGCGATTCCCGGACATCATCGCAACCACGACACTCCGGCCAGACATGGTCTTGATGTCCGGAGCCAGCAAGCAGGTGGTGCTCCTTGAGCTAACTGTCCCCTGGGAAGACAGAATGGAGGAAGCGCAGGAGAGGAAGAGAGCGAAGTACGCCGACCTTGTGGTTGAGTGTCGGAGGAATGGGTGGAAGGCCCGCTGCGAGCCTATTGAGGTGGGCTGCAGGGGTCTTGCAGGTAAGTCCCTACACTGGGTCCTGGGGCTCCTTGGGATCTGTGGACTGCATAGAAGAAGAGCCATCAAAAACATCCTGGAAGCAGCTGAGAAGGCTTCACGTTGGCTCTGGATGAAGAGGGGGGGAGGCGTGGCGTAGTGCGCTACCTGGACACAAGTCGGGGGACTGATCACCCCTGGCTGGGTCGCCCGGGTGAGGGTGTCTGATGAAGACCCGAAACACCCTATGACCCTGGGAGCATCACTGATGATGTGTCCACGTTGCACCATGAGGTGTATTATAGTACTACTTTCTTTTATATTCGCTTCATTTCATCAATGGTTCGCACTTGTTTGTTATGATGGCTGCGGCTGCAGTAAGGTAAATGTTTGCGGTCACTGTTCAAAGTTATAGAAGGCTATACTTTGGGTTCAGGCACCGTAGCAATAGGTCCTACATAAAAAAAAATGCATTGAAATATCTCGACACCGCTATAACGTGACGTGTCGACTGATGTCAAGGAGACCACTAAACTTTTACGGGTTCGAGAGACAGTCAGTGACATCACGATATGCAAATTTGTTTAAATTCATACCGACGTATTTACCATGACCAAAATTGTACTTTTGTTAAAAAAAAAAATGTTGTAAAAAAAATATACTCCTCCTCCTCCACCACCACCATCACCTCCACCGCCCGATCCCCGGCCCCGTGGGCTATGGACCCTAAACATGCAGGGTGGCTTTACCACAGCTCTGCCATAAGTAATGACTGACCACCTTTGCACATGTTTTGCACTTTCTTTACTTAAAATTGCACATTATATTTGCATTGTTCTCGTTTCAGATGTTATTTTGCAAAGCTTATTATTTATTTATTATAATATTTTATTTTAATGTAATATTCAGTGTTTAACAAATAATTGTTATAATTAGGCGCTGAGGGAAGAGAGGGTCATGTGATTTTCGTTATCCTGTGAAGACCTTGGGCCACATGCCCATACAAGGGAAAGTGGAATGTCTTGGGATTACGGTCAACTAGCCGGCAGATGTTGGGAGTCTTCTGGTGTCCTACTGTTCACATTCCGAAGAATAAGCAGCGTGTTTCATGCCACGATGAAGCCATCTCATCCTGAACCCCTCTGAGACACGTGCTGCTGCTGCCGTGCCCTGCTGTGGCGCAGGACGTATACAACCTGATGATACTGAATCACGGGAGCCCTCTGGGCAGGGGACCTAGATCGATCTGCTGGACGCGAGACGCTGAGGACGGGAGCGTTGAGATGTGAGGCTTTCGCTCTCGGTCCTGCGGTGCTCTGGCTGGCTTTCGTTAAAAAAGTGCAACACCAATGCAAACAGAAGGCGTGGCGACGGCGCGGGTTTCCAGATCAATGCCCAACCTTGAACCGGGCGCTCCCTGCAGGGGGGGGCTGTCTCTGCCGTGTGCTGCACGCCCTCTTTTCGCGTATTCCTTTTGAGTTATCCACATTCGGCGGATCCTCTGTATCCGCAGCAGCAGAACGCACCACGGCCGCTCTCCCCATTGATATTTATATTGTGCACTCCATTCCTTTTCTTGCTCAACATTTTCTGGGGGTGAAATGCGCCACTCAGTCGGCATTGCACGCATGCTCTTCCGCTTGAAATGCCACACGGATCATTGCGTCCAAAAACGTGTGACTCCGATGCACACAAAGAAAAGCAGTATAGCAATGCATTAAGAAGGTGTGTGAGTTGTAGTGTAGGCCGCTGTCCTCAGTCCACAGTACATTTATTAAAAGCGCAAACTTGTCATCTCAACTTTTGGAAAAATTATCGGAAAGAGGTGAATTCCTTTTTTATTTTTTTATTCCTGTGCCTTATTATTCTATTGTGAGTTCTACTGGTGTTTGATCCAGCCATCGGAGTGATAGATGCAATTACTGGAGTTGTTTTTCCAAGATGGCACTTAAACACAACTTTGATGTGGCCATTAGCCGACTAGAAGCCTGTAGAGAGTGTATGTGTGTGTGTGTGTGTGTGTGTGTGTGTGTGTGTGTGTGTGTGTGTGTGTGTGTTTATACTGTCATTTAACATCAGCTATCTTTAATAATTTAACATTACTGTCTTTGTAACATCCTCTTTCTTAAATTGCTGCCTAGGTAAACTAATTGGTTATGGATTAATAAATAAGGAAAAGGTCACTTTGTATTTTCACTTGTTTTGCTAGGTGTGTGTGTGTGTGTGTGTGTGTGTGTGTGTGTGTGTGTGTGTGTGTGTGTGTTTGTATGTGTGTGTGTGTGTGTGTGTGTGTGTGTGTGTGTGTGTGTGTGTGTGTGTGTGTGTGTGTGTGTGTGTGTGTGTGTGTGTGTGTGTGTCTAAAAACCAAACATCCCTGTCAGAACTGCAGACATTAATGCTGTAGATGTAGCAAACTTGTGAACGTGTGTGTGTGTGTGTGTGTGTGTGTGTGTGTGTGTGTGTGTGTGTGTGTGCATTCTATACAGACCCCAGGCTGGCCTTTCTTCCTGTTTGTTCATGTGTTTACTTGGTCTTTCATTTTCATAATTGCACCAGGAATACCCCTGTCACCAAAATGTGCTTCCTCTTGTGAATCAACCTTCCTTTAACTCCCCTGGACAAGGACAGATAGAGTGTGTGAAACTGACTCAGAAATATCCCAGAAGAGAAGCAAATGTCAGTATTAATTGCCTCTTCGGGTAAGTCTCATGTGAACTAATGATGTTGCCCTATATGGTCCGACGGTGACTGCATGTCCGGACCACGGTGCCCACTCAAGGGGTGAAGAGATATGGCGAGCTGCTGATGCTCTGGACAGACCGCCGGTGGAGCAGAATGTCTTGAAGGATTTTTCTTATAGCTGATAGATCTGGTCTCAGGAACTGGGTTCTAAATGTGGCCTTCTGTGCCTTGCTCACTGCCACTGGCCATAGCGTGACCACTGCGAGCTGTTAAGCCGGGCCGACGGCACAGGGTCACGGTTCCACACTGAGGTTAAATGTCTGCAGTTCCCTTGAGCCAGGCACCGTCGTCACCAAAAAACATTGGAAAAGCATATGCTGTTTCGGCTAGAGGATGTTTACCGGAAATGCACTTTGACGGATTTAACATTCTGTTCTATGTTGATGTTTCGTCTTCTTCAGGGCAGCACAGTGGGGCTGGGGGCTCCCAAAGGTTCTGGGTTTGATGCCAGCTCTTGGCGGCCCCGTTTGGAGCAAAATGTTGAATTCTTGCCTGTGTCTCCTGAAAAAAAAAGTATAATGATGTATGAAATGCTGTTCATCTGTGAATGATTCCGCCATCACAATCACAACCATCCTCACAATCGCCATTTGATTCGTATTTTCCTCTACGTCAAATTTAATGTGTTGTACTTCGGGGAAATATGCAACCATTAAAACCAAACGCAGAGCGCCGCACTGCCAATTCCTAGCCACTCTGGAGCTTCTGAAACCACAACAAACCCCAGACAAACAGACAATCGAGGAGGAAATGCAATGCTCAGTCCTTCTCCCAAAACCCATTAGATTTGGCACACGTCGTGCGTTGATTACATTGCTCGGCTGAAGCGCCCGCCGGGCTCCTTGTTTGCGTGCGTGCGCCGGGGATGACTCACGACGCTCGCCCCCCCCCCCCCCCCCCCCCCCCGACTGCGCGCGGCCCTCTCCTGTCACAACCTGCCGGCGCAGACGCTGCACTGTGGAATGAGCCCGGGGTTCTCCTCCCGTGGTGTCGGCGAGCGGTAGGTCTCCCCGTTATACCCCCCCCCCCTTCGACGCGTCCGCTGAGAGAGAGATTCGCTGTCGCCCCCGACCCTGTCTGTGGTCCGTCTCTCCGTGAAGGGGTAGCGTGAGGCTGCGTGGAGGGGGGGGGGGGGGGGGGTGACACTCCTCGGGGAGTTCAGGCACAGTTCGGCCCCCGTTTGTGGAGCTGGGCCCGGCGGGGCTCTGCTTTCTGTCTGAAGCCGGGGTGGATAAACGCAGCGGCGCTGCTGCACAGGCGGAGATGAAAGCGGCGATGATTAGCCCCGCGGCGAGCAGAGTTAAACTGGTTAAGTGGGGGAAAGGCTGAGCATGTTTCTGATTTGGGGACGCGGTTCAGCCCGTCGACGATTTGGCAGCCTGTGAGCGTGTTTATACATTTTTAATATCGGTTTTGAGCGTTTCGTATCGATTGTGCGTGCGTGCGCGTGTGTGTGTGCGTGCGTGCGCGTGTGCGTGCGTGCGCGTGTGTGTGTGTGTGTGTTCTCTACAGATCTGAGGCTGGCCCCTTTCTTCCCTGTTTGTTCATGTGTTTACTTGGTCTTTCATTTTCAAGTGTACCGCACAGCCTCTTCAGTGTATTCCAATGCCGGGCAGTCATGTGTGGCAGAAATGACCCGTCGGTTCCGCTAAAAGGTTCTGACGGCGTTCCTTCCCGTCCCCCCCTCCCCCCCTCCCCCGTGCGGTGGCGGGGGGGGGGGGGTAGGGGGGGACGGGAAGGAACGGGACGAGACACAGACATGTCACCCGCAAACTTTCACAGGAGACAGTTCTGGCGAGGCCGACTCCAGGCCTCTGGCACCTGTCCCTGAATGCAATTACCTTCCAAATGGACCAATTTAGAGTGAACCCAAGCAGAGCCTGTCTGCTCGTTCCTGGCCCCCCCCCCCCCCCGGTGCTCCGATCCATGCCGATCAATCCCGGCCGGGGGTGGGGGGGCCGGGATTGGCTTTTCTTTAACGAACTTGGGAGATTTAATAATGAATCAGAGAATAATGGCACCAGAGATGTCCACTTCCTGTACGCCGTGGGTCCGGCCAAGTGGACACCAGGGGGCTCTGGTTTGGCGGTGGCTGTGTGAGAAGCTTACAAGACACGTCCCGAGAAGCTGTGTCGACAGGCGGTGGGGGTCAGACCAAGGAAGGGGCGGCAGTAGCTCAGTGGGTAGAGCGGTTGGACAGAGCGGGTCGTCCGCTCACCGTAGAGTCGGCGTTTCGATCCCCTCCTCCTCCAACTGTCCACATGTCGAACCCCACAAATGTACTGATTGTAAGTCGCTTTGGACAAAAGCGTCTGCTAAATGCCCCTTTTACCCTTTAACACCTCCTTCACAGAGGGCCGTCCACACCCTGACCGCGACATGACGCAAAGCACCGAGGTCAAGGTCAACGGCGGTGCCCAAAGGCCGGCAGCGTAGAGGTCGGTCACAGAGGTTCAACGGGTTCGATTCCCGGGAACGAGTGCGTTGCGGAAGTGTCATCGTTCTGCACGGCTCGATGTTGTCGCCGATGTCGTGTTTAATTTAGCTACCTAATGGATAATGCTAATGTGTCTGTCTCCTTTCCTGAGGCATTGCGCCGAACAGATTTCACCATTCCTCGTTTCCTGGTTTCTGAATGCAGCCGCGGCTGTTGTCTGGTTTGGAGTGGTGATGAATGGCTCCGCGCCCGGCAGTAAAGTCCCGCGCTGTGATAAATCATAGGACACTTTATTTGTTTCTTGTCAACTGTCTGGCGGTTAAAATAAATACGGGGGTTGGGGGAGCGGGGGGGGGGGAGGGGGAGGGATGGGGGGGGGCGTTACCCTGCTCCTGCTGGACAGTTAAGCTCATTTCAAGCATCTGACATACAGCAGCCTCTGAAACGTCATCCTCCGTTTCTGCACAGAATAACACACGGAGAGAGAGCAGCCTGGGGGTGGGGGTGGGGGGGAGTACGCAGATTTGACGAGAGGCGGCGCTGACGCGTCCGACGGCTGTCACACGTCCCCGGCGCCGATTCCCGGACTGGTGGGCCGCGACACGGCGAAGTGACTCTTTTGCGTTTGAGTATTCCCATGAAACGTGATGTCCATGTGATCACGTTGACGGAGGGGGCCGTCGCACCGACGGACTGAGTAATGGGAGTAATCTGCCGTGGATGGATAATAAACGGGACGCCCGCGCGCGCGGAGCCCGTGTCCACTTACCTTCCTGTCCGACCGCGTTTGGCGGGGAGAACGAGATGCGAAGATCAAAGACAAACTGAAAAAGAAGGAGAAACGTGCGAAAATGTGCAGGGACAACTGTGCGCAATCTGTTCTGCTTGCAAACTGTAAACAGCTGACCATAGAGCCGCCCGGGGAAATTAAATGGCCATTTGATACTGAAAAGTCGTGTAGGCGTGCAGCCTACACTACTTGTTTCTGTGCGGCCAGGGACATCAGTGTGCAGTAGGCCTACTGTTGTTGACTTGTTTCTGTGCGGCCAGGGACATCAGTGTGCAGTAGGCCTACTGTTGTCGACTTGTTTCTGTGCGGCCAGGGACATCAGTGTGCAGTAGGCCTACTGTTGTCGACTTGTTTCTGTGCGGCCAGGGCACCATCTTGCAGTAGGCCTACTGTTGTTGATTTGTTTCTGTGCCGCCAGGAACATCACCGTGCAGTAGGCCTACTGTTGTCGACTTGTTTCTGTGCGGCCAGTGACATCACCGTGCAGTAGGCCTACTGTTGTCGACTTGTTTCTGTGCGGCCAGGGACATCACTGTGCAGTAGGCCTACTGTTCTCGACTTGTTTCTGTGCGGCCAGGGCACCATCTTGCAGTAGGCCTACTGTTGTCGATTTGTTTCTGTGCCGCCAGGGACATCACCGTGCAGTAGGCCTACTGTTGTCGACTTGTTTCTGTGCGGCCAGTGACATCACCGTGCAGTAGGCCTACTGTTGTCGTCTTGTTTCTGTGCGGCCAGTGACATCACCGTGCAGTAGGCCTACTGTTGTCGACTTGTTTTTGTGCGGCCAGGGACATCACTGTGCAGTAGGCCTACCGAGGTTGGTTTCTTACATTCTCTCGTTCAGTCGGTTATGGTCGTTCTTCCATCAAAAAGAATTGATGTGATGCGTGAGCGGGGGCACGTGAATTGGAAAGCTATAGGCCCTATATAGGCTGCAACAGGTGGACATTCAGACAACCTTTTTCCTGTGGTTTGATGAAGTCTATTATTATTATTATTATTATTATTATTATTATTATTGTTTAAATTACATCTTATTTTTAGCCTACTGAATGTTGAATAGCCTGTTGAATATGAAATACGAACTACGGTGAAGACTGTAGTTTGTTAAGTGTTTGATAACTTTAGTTTCAGATTAGCTTTTCGCTATTTGCGAGGGAGGAATTAAGCAAAACATCTGTTTGGTCAGCTTTCACTTTACGACGTGTTGACCTAAATCTGCCTTGCAGATGTATCGAGAATTTCAGGAGAAGTAAAACGTGCACGATATGGAAGCGACGTTATCTCCTCTGACATAAAACATGATTTGGAGAGCGAACCTACTTTATTTTTTCGATCGACTGTAACAGACTTGCCCCCCCTCATCTGGTTCTAGTCTCTTCCTTGTGCGTGTCGACGGCTCTTCCTCTTGTTTTTTTTGTTTTTTTGTGGGAGTGTTCAAACTCCCGCAGCGAGCCGCCGAGTTCCGTGGTGCGCCGGGCAGACGGTGAGGCGCGTGTCCACGGCGGCGCGCCACGACGCAGGGGTTTGGCTAAAACCAGCGGGGAGCATTCAGGACGCGTCCTCCGCCAGAGGCACAACAATGGAGACTGTGGTCGACGGTCGCTGAAAGACCTCCGTAAAAGGTGCGTACGAGAAGATAACTTTTTTTTGGTTCTTCTTCATCTTCAGTAAAAAAAGATTATGGAACTCTTTGCCTTCACGGAGGAATGACTGCGCAGGAACCTGTAGTCTGCATGTGTCTCCCTGCAAGAGAAAATGAGGACAACGTGTTATTGAGTTATTTAGACACACTATGCTTACAGGAGCATATAAATGTTTTTTTTTATATGATGCATTCCTTTTCTTTAGGGCCAACATTTGACGCCTCACAGATGTTGAGGCTGTTGGTTTATTGGTCATTTCCACTGAATTGGAATGTATCTTTTTCCAGTCAGTTCGCCTTTGAAGTAAACTATAATCTGGATTTGATTTGGCACAATGGAAAACTTGAAAGCAGCCAAACACGTGTCTGCAAAGGAGCATTTAATCATGTGGTCTGAATGTGATAAGCGCTGAACTGGTCAGTGTGTACCTGTAAATATCGAAGTGTAGGCTATTGGCCATCATAGTTACAGAGCACACCTACCCACTGTGTAGACAAGAGTGGCATCATGCTAGTCAACATTTGAAAGTTGGAAATATTTGCTGTGGGCAGAATGCTGTCATTCATGGTGTCAGTGTCTCTGGAATGCATATGGACTCCAGGGAGAGTTCTGACTGAGTATAGAGATGTTTGATGTTTTAGATAAGAAGATGAGTAGAAAGGACAACACAATTTGAATTAGTTGAGGGTGTTTGACTCCGAGCCAGAAGGAAAAGGTTTCAACGCCCCTCATGTAGTATGAGGGGCATGAGGATCTGCGAGAGTCTGGTGCCCCGAATCTGCGCATTCATCTACAAAACTTGGAGGCACTAAAACAACAGTCAAACCCAGCCGTGATCCGTGAATGAAGCAACCAACTCTCTGAACTTTCATAACCCAGCCAAGCACTTGTCTCTTCTCAACCTCTGAGGTGTGTGTGTGGTTGGTTAAAACACAGAACATGCTCTGAACATGTTTTTAGATATGTTGACGCCGTAGTTGACCAAGAGCACTGTAGTGTGTATGTATTGCGTATCTGAAGCGCTCCACCTTTTAATGGCAACACAGTCTCTTTCCCACTGGCTGTCAGGCCGTCAGGGTTGTGGGTTCCAACGCTGGAGTTGGGACCCTGCCCAGGGGTTGCGTGATAATAGGGTTATGTTGTCGTGGGAAACTGCTGACATATAAGCTTTTGATAACCTATGGTGACACAAAACATTTTCAGATGCACACACATGTAAGAAGTTTGGGCCGCAATAATTTTTAACAACTAAGAGTATAGTGCCCAGGCTGTACGACCCCCTGTTGAGAAGTACTGGGTTTGATCCCCACGGCATAACCTGTAGGCAATGGCCCCCGTCTGTGAGCAAGAGGCCTATTCATGAGCCTGTACCTACTTTGCTTGTTCACGAAGTCTAACACATAGGCCTACGGAAGGTGTGTCTGTGTGTGTGCTGATGTGCCTGGTGTGGTGTTTTGCTGCTGCTGATCAAATACGCCAAGAACAGGTTTGACTTTCACTGGACAAACAGACAAACATGAGGTGACCATGTGACCCATCAGGTCACACAGTACAGGAAGAGCACGTCTTTCAACACGGATGGACAACTTTAATGGAAAACCCCCACAGATGAGGCCCTCAGAATGTCCTGCCCGGAATGTATGTTTGTTGTTCCCTCAGTATAGGGTCAAAAATGACAACATCAATTCACACATAGGGACATTCGTAAGCTTGTTGTGTGAGGGTTGTTTAGTACAGTGAAATTCCAACCCATTAGCTTAAAATGGGACACCATGTGCAAGAGACAGTTTGGAATACGGAGTATTGATTTCAGATGCTAAGAGATCCCTCGTGCTAATGGGACTCTCAGAAGGTCAAAGGTCAAATGAGACGCGTCCGTCTCCTGGCGCTCCGTGATCCCCGAAAGGTGTCCAGCTTTACCCTCTCGCGCTCCGCGTGGAATCTCGACTTGAGTGTGGGGTCAAGGATCCGGCGCTGTCTTCCGGATCCCGTTCCAGAATGACAGCACCCTTACCGTATATACTGAGTCATATTCGGCCCTGCATCCTTTCAGAGTGATTACACATTGTGATTGCTCTAATCTCTGGCAAAGGATTCTTGATATAAAACTCAAACCCATTAAGGCAGACTTCAGGCTTCAGGCTTGTTATTCCTGTAACTTTTAACGCTCGTTGGTGCAAAAGCATTTCCTGCTTATTCCTTCATTGGTTTTAGTCATGTGGCCGCTGTGCCCTGTGATGCGCATCTCTGCCGTGCCCCGCCTTTCGCTCCGGTCCTGTGAAGGACTGATACTGGACAGTGTGTATGGAAATGTCATCAAGTCGTACGCCGTGTTTCCTCTACACAGGTGGTTTTATCCATAACCGTTATTGGTATCCACTTCATGGCAGTATGAATGTATTTTCTGAAACAAGGTGTTTTGCGAGAGACAGAATCTGAGCAGTGATGTTGTTGTTGTCCTGTTTGCGGTAAACTGTCATGGTCGCTGCGTGTCGCACTGCTCCTCCCGTTCGACTCATTTCAGTTTGTTCTGTTTGTGATTACTGGTCCGATATTCATACTGGGGTGGCTGTAGCTCAGTGGGTAGAGCGGGTGGACAGAGCGGGTCGTCCACTAACCGCAGGGTCGGCGGTTCGATCCCCCTCCTCCAACTGTCGAACCCCACAAATGTACTGATTGTAAGTCGCTTTGGACAAAAGCTAAATGCCCCCTTTACCATTTCACCCCTTTATATTCCTTGATGAACATTGTGTCTGTGTGTGTTTTTTTTCCAGCCTGAAGAAAGACGACAACAATGATCTAGTTTATCTGTCCTCATCTCGACAAGCAGGCTGAAGTCACCTTCATCATTCGCATCTTCATCCTCTTCACCCTCCTCATCCTCCTCATCCTCCGCGACGGCAGCGGCGGCGGCGGCGTGATGAACGCCTCTTCATCCCCCGGCAACGAGAGCACCGCGCTGTGCTTCTCCATCAACAGGCCCCCCTTCAATCAGAGCAGCACCTCGGTTGTCCTGTCGTCGGTGTTCAGCACCCTGGGCCTGTCCTCCAACCTCATCGCCCTGGTGGTGCTGATCAAGGCCTTCCAGCGCAACCGCAGTCGCTCCCGCTCCTTCTTCCTCCTCTTCCTGGGCGGCCTGGTGACCACCGACTCCATGGGCCTGCTGGTGACCGGCACCATCGTGCTCGCCTACTACGGCACGGGCTTCGACTGGACGTGGCTGGACCCCCACTGCCACTTCTGCAACTTCTTCGGGATGTCCATGGTGTTCTACGGCCTGTGTCCGCTGCTGCTGGGCGCCGCCATGGCGGTGGAACGCTTCGTGGGCATCACGCGGCCCTTCGCCCGCTCGGCCAGCGTGCCGCGGGGCCGCGCCGCGCTGATGGTGCTGCTGGTGTGGAGCATCGCGGGCGGCGTGGCCCTGCTGCCGATGGCGGGCGTGGGGAGCTACCACCTGCAGCCACCCGGGTCCTGGTGCTTCCTCAACATCAGCTCGCGGGGCAGCGACGGCTTCTTCTCCGTGCTGTTCTCGGGGCTGGGCCTGGCGTCCCTGGCCGTGTCCTTCCTGCTGAACACGGTGAGCGTGGTGACGCTGGTCAGGGTGTGCTGCGGGCAGGACCACGCCCAGCGCCGCCACGACCACGAGGTGGAGATGATGGTGCAGCTCCTGCTGATCATGGTGATCGCCTCCCTGTGTTGGTGCCCCCTACTGGTGAGTGGTGGGCGGTGGTTCCGCCGTGTGCGTGAGTGTGTGTGTGTCTTTTTTTTTCATCCCATCTGTGAATCATAACCGCAGACGTAGGCGTTGAACTGCTCGGCACTCCTCCATCATCAGGCTGGAGGCAGACGCTTCCAGAGAAGCGTTTTTCTAATTAGGCTTACAAGCCACTTTAGTCATTAAGTCGGAGAGTTCTTCTCCTCAGTTGATATTCTGCACGTTGCACTAAATCTACTTCATACAGACGTTGTGGTATTCAGGGATCAATTATCTCTTAATTGTTGACCAGCACCATTTTGGAGGGGTAATGTGTACCTTCCCCACTCTGGTGAGAGCCTGCTCTCCTCCTGACAGCACAGGGCTGACAGATGGGCTGTAAGGAGCAGAGATAAGGAGCGCTTGTTAGTGAACCTCCATTAGCCAGCACTCCTCCCTCCTCCCCTGTAGCCGGCCAGACTGTGTGCACGCAAATTTCTGTGTGTGTGTGTTTGTGCGTGTGTCTTTGTTTTTATTTGTGTGTGCCTGACTCTGTGTGTGTTTTATGAAGATAAGTCCCATGAGAGGCTGCTCCATCTCCGGTTGTAGACAGAAAGAGGATATCAGCCCTCCTCCACCACCACCACCCACCCCTCCATATTTTATTCACTACCCCCCCCCCCCCCTGTCTCTCTCTCTCTCTCTCTCTCTCTCTCTCTCTCTCTCTCTCTCTATATATATATATCTCGCTCCCTCCCTTCTGCTCTCTCTCTCTCTCTCTCCCTCTCTCTCTCTCTCCCTCCCTTCCCCTCTCTCTCTCTCTCTCTCTCTCTCTCTCTCTCTTTCCCTCCCCCTCTCTCTCTCTCTCTCCCTTCCGCTCTCTCTCTCCCCCCTCTCTCTCTCTCCCTCCTCTCTCTCTCTCTCTCTCTCTCTCTCTCTCTCTCTCTCTCTCTCTCGCTCTCTCTCTCTCCACACTAAACGTCTTCGTTTTCCTCTGTAGAGATATGGATCTCTGAGATACTTAAGCTCAGTGGTCATACGGTAACAACATGTAATATTACATTAGTGTTGGCGCAGTGTTACATGATACAAAGGCCACGTAATGGCCTTTGTAATGGGTTTCTGATTGTATTGGATCTAAACCGCCATCCGCTGCTCTCTCTCTCTCTCTCTCTCTCTCTCTCCCCATTACAGTCGTGTGTTTTGTCCACTGAAAGCCCCTCGCTGTGCATCGCTGCGCCGCTGCGTTCCCTGAGCGTTACCTCACGGTGACTTTTGCTGCAGATCAATGGCGAAAACACACACACACACACACACACACACACAGCTGATGTAAACAGCCAAGCGCTCCCAGCCAGAAGGTTCCTCATGCGGTTCAGTCAGCCAACGCGTGCCGGACTGTTTGCCGCTGATTGCATTAGAACCCGATTTTGTGTGCGTTCCGTGCAATTACGACGTCGTTTCCTGAGCGCACGAGGATCCGGGCAGGAACGAGGCAAACAGGCTTCCAGTTACCGCTAGGCCTGCGTGTGTTTGCCCCCCCGGGGCGAAACAGCCTCGCGGTTTTTCTTTGCTTTTCTTCACGTTGGTACGAATGTCCTCGTTCTCCGTTCGAGGGACGCCTTGAATGCGTCTTACAACAAACAAGTGGTTTGGATTCTTTTTTGTCTGTGTGCGTTCATTAAATATATCGACTACATTAGCCATCGAGTAACGCGTTGGACTTTGGTGTACACACTTTGGCCCTGAGTGGGATTGCAGTTCTCTGCCCTCCCTCTCTAAAACCGAGGTAAACATGATTCACCGCTCAATAGACTCATACTAACAAGTTCCAAAGGGAAAGTCGCAGGGCGCTGCAGGTCAAATCACTGGAAACTGTTTATCCAATTGACTGGGTTTAGTTTATCTCAAAATAAAGAATCTGCCATTTTCACAGCGAGAACAGGTAACTGCTCCACGACCAAACCACAGCTGTTTGCTTGAAGTCATAATGTTTCCTCTCTGTTGATTGGTATGGCCTTTGTATGTCGGTCTACACAGGAGAACAATGACTGTACACTCAATGTGATGTTATCCCTGTTGCCACAATACCCTCAAAGGGCCCTCAGTTAAATCACGATGGATGGATCAGCCTACCGGTTGATACAGTCCACTGGGTACAAGCCGGTAGGTTAACCCCTCCATCATCACACATCTGGCCGGACATCGGCGCGTGCCACGTCACCAGATGTCTGTTCCTCATGACTGTCTAACCCAGGGAACAACCTAACCCAAAGGGACTGTCTGACCCAGGGACTGTAACCCAGCAACTGTCTAACCCAGGGCACAACCAAACCCAAAGGGACTGTCTAGCCCAGGGACTGTCTAACCCAGGGACTGTAACCCAGGGACTGTCGAACCGAAAGGGACCATCTAACCCAGGGACTGTCTAAACCAGGGCACGGCCTAACCCGAAGGGACTGTCTAACCCCGGGCACGGTCTAACCCAAAGGGACTGTCTAACCCCGGGCACGGTCTAACCCAAAGGGACTGTCTAAACCAGGGCACGGCCTAACCCAAAGGGACTGTCTAAACCAGGGCATGGCCTAACCCAGAGGGACTGTCTAACCCAAGATGCGGCCCTTCCCCCCACCCTCACAGAGCTACATCCTAGGGACGGCGGTGACCGGCAGCCGCGTCCAGCCCGGAAGAGTTTTGTTCTTCTTGCGAATGGCCACCTGCAATCAGATATTAGATCCATGGATATACATCATGTGTCAGGAGTCACGGATGAGGCGAGTAGATTGCATGAAAGGAAAACGGCAAAAAAAAAAAAAAATGGCCATCATCTCAACATCATCTCATCATTGTTTATCAGCTGTGCTTTGGCCCACGCACCGCCGAGAGCTTTGATGGTGGGTGGACCCTCCGCCACCATCACAAACCCCACTGCCTCTGTACGCCCATCAAAGCTGGCTGGCCAACCAACGTCTGTCTCCACAAAGCCCACCGTCCCAACGCTGTCTCTGGGTTCATTTGCTTTCAGCCATCTTTGGCTTGATGCTGCTATTTGCGTTCGATTCCCAAGCGACTAATACATAATACAGAATAATACTGCTTTGCACAGCCTCGTCCCCAGACTAACGTTAGCTAGAGTTTTCCCCATCATATCCATCATCAATAAGACATTTATGAAGTTAGTATAACACAAGACATGCCTGTATTTTGTAGTTTTTTTTAAACCACTTTGAACGGTGATATATATGATTACAAAGATTATTTTTAAGATGTCTTACATCAAGTCACACACAAAAATCAGTTTCCTGAAAGGGAAAGTGTTCTTCCAGTGCCATGAAAAGGTAAGGTGGAGAGGAGACCAGGAGGCTTGATGTTGAGCAGAAGCAGACGGAGGAAACCACTTTGTTTTTAGCAACCACCACAACAACTGCAATGAAATGACCCCCCCCCCCACCCCACCATGGTGCAGACCAGTAACTGCATGTTATGTCTGCATGTGTGATTATAACATTCATTGTTGCCCTTGTTGATCAGTCATCATTTCCCTGGTAATTCTTTGACGTCTCACGGCACGCGGCTTCCGATGTTTGTTTCATAGAAATGTCTTTCTGTCTTCCTCCTGTCCCTTTCTCTCTCTCTCTCTCTCTCTCTCTCTCTCTCTCTCTCTCTCTCTCTCTCTCTCTCTCTCTCTCTCCATAACTCACCCGCCCTTTCCTCACTCACCACCTCCCCCATCTCCCACTCAACACTCAATTGTTTGCTCTTTCCCTCCCTCCCTCTCTCTCTGTCTGTCTGTCTGTCTGTCTGTTTGTCTCTCTCTCTCTTTGTCTGTCTCTGTCTGTCTGTCTCTCTGTCTGTCTGTCTGTCTGTCTCTGTCTGTCTGTCTGTCTGTCTGTCTGTCTCTCTCTCTCTCTCTCTCTCTCTCTGTCCCCCTCTCCCTCCCCCTCTACATCTCCCTTGCCCCCCCCCCACCACCCACCAGGTGTTTATTGCGCAGACTGTGTTGTCGGGGCGACCGCTGGACGTCCGGCGACTGCTGCTGTGGCTTCGCTTTGCCACGTGCAACCAGATCCTGGACCCCTGGGTGTACATCCTGTTCCGCCGGGCGGTACTCCGACGCTTCTACCCGGGCCTCCGCCGGTCCCGCGACTCCATCATGAGCCTGTACCCGTCGCTCCGCAGGCTGACCCGCACCGCCCCGCTGGCCGGCGCCGAGGGCCGCCTGAAGCAGGAGGACGAGCCCCCGGAGCCCGTCGCCACGACCCGCATCCAGGCGTAAGACCACCCACCCACCCCCGACCTCCGACCCCCGACCCCCGACCCCCTGACCCCCGCCCACGTGGTGAGTCACGACTCAACTGGCGGGAAGCATTCTTTAAAAAAAAAAAAAAAAAAAAAAAAAAGGAAGATTATTATTTTTATTTTTTTTCCCCGGCTGGACCGAGCCTGGGCGAGTCAAGGGAATGTTCCATGCGTCAAGACCGCCGAGGTGGCGTCAGCTGTGAATGTGTCACGCCCACCTCGTTCATGTGACTCATCTGTAGCAACGTGCAACATTCGCATTGTCATCATCATCGGCAAATTGCTGAATCTTGTAGGCGCAAGGGGTTTGAACAGATGTTTGGAGAGTGATTTTGTGGGCACGACCGACTTTCTGCATGAAGAATGCTGACCCCTTAGGGATAGCCTGAAGGACCAAAGGGCACTGCTGAGGTTATTGCAGGGTTTATCTACAGTACAGTCATTTACTGTGCAAAATGCTTGGAACTAATGACTGAAGTCCATAATGAGTGATGACCAAAATGGTGCGTTGAATAACTTTGTCTGACAAGAGGCCAACAGATAGAGGTGTTCAGGTGTTCTTGCTGTTTCAGGTTTTCACTCTCTTCACTCGCTACAATCTTATTTGTGAGGGTAGCCAGAGCTTTTATTGACATATCCTGGTAACCCAAAATGACTGCCGAGCAGATGTGTATTCATGAGTTTCAATGCTGTTGTGTTTTTCGAATTTGCGAACGGTTTTGCATATTTAGTCTGTTTGACACTAAGCCACCGTACAAAACAGTCAATCTTTACATGATATGTATGCTGTGTTTTTAAAACTCCAGATTTGGTGCAGGATCTGTCCTCATCATATCTCTGTAACCCACTCCATTACATTTCACCTATAAATTGCTTAGTTTAGGGCTTGGTTTTCCTTGAAGCTTTGTCAGCACAGAAGCGGAGATGAATGGTAAGAACTTGATTGCTTCTCCAGATTAACTGTGATCCAGTGCCAAGCAGTTCAGAGAAGGTAGCTGTAGAGATGATGACCGCAGGCTGCTAGCATTCAGAAGACAGAGCTCATCAACAGGTTCGTTGTTCACGGTTGTGGAATCCGAACATGAGCGTAGCTGTCCCAGCTTTGGATCACATTTGTGCTGCAGGACATTGAGGCCATGTCTCGCGTCTCACGTCTCCTGTCAGTGTTTCGTGGACCCTGCTCGTTGGTCTGGAGAGAGCAGTCCTCTGTTTACTTTGTTGGCATGTGATCCTGATATGGATACCTGACCTGCTCTGACCACAACCCATGAACGGGACAGATAATGCCGTCTGTTCATCTTTGTCCATATTATGTTATTATATTATCTTATTACAAAGATAAACAGACAGCATTATCCTTTTTTGTAGCATTGTACCACTTACTGCGTTTGTGTTTTTGTTTTTTTTCAATTAAGGTGCTTCAGGTGAAAGAAAATATTGTCATTATAATCATGATGACTTGGTCCACTGTGACTTAGAAAAATGAAAGGAAGTCTTATTGAGCTAAATATTTAAGCAAAAAATCAAAGAATCAGCTTCATACACAGTTGAACTTTCCATAATAGGCTATGCTCCATATTGTTATGAGCCAAATTCATATTTTGGTTCACAAATATAATTGATCTGGGTATCGTTTATGATGTGGTTTGCATTTTGAGGCTTGTGTTTATCCTATTGCATTTCAGATCTGAAGACAGTTAAGATCACAATACTGTTGTTAAAGAAGCCTTTTAGAAGATAATCTGTATCACCATATATACTGTATGTATATGTATGTGTATATATACTGTATATATATATATTATTGAACATCTCCAACATGGTCACCTTAGTTAGAAAACCAATGTAGTTTGCACTATGGGCCAGAATGGGTATGAATGTGGATAATTCAATTTGCACTTTGTTATCAGTATTAATATATAAATGTATATATTAAAGTCGCAACGTGTAACATTTCCACTAGCTCGTAGGGTAACCTGGACATATGTAATCAATGCTGATCAACAGGGATTTCAATAACATCAATAAAATCACATCCTGTCACAGATATATTCTATAAATAAAAAATGCTAGCATGCCCTTCCTCTTTGTTTACAAGAGTCCTACTATCCACCACGCTCCCAGAACTCCACCCAAAACCCCACCCAGAATCCCACCCAGTCACACCACCCACCCGGCCGAGCTACGCCCTCACACAGTTCACAGCCAGTTAGCGCAGACAGCTAGTTACTAACTGGGAGGGGATTCTCTTGAACCTCAGGACTTATCTTTAATGATTTATTTAATACATTTGCTGCGTGAAATATTACAGTTTGTATGCGAAACAAATGTCAGTTCATTTGGATTGTTCTTTCTCTCAAGGGGAATGAGTTATGTGGACATCAGTTGTTTTTTTGTCTTGTTTTGTGTTTGACTGTGTCCTGTTTGTGTCAGAGACCCAGTATATTATCAGTCAATGTGAAATGTGTCTCCTGATATGTTGAAGCTTGAGGAACAAAATGGCTCAGCAGGTGAGAGCCGAATACATTTTACCGAACAGAATGAATAAACACCATGGAAAAAAAAAAAAAAAAGAAACAACACGCGAAAGCAGTTGAATGCCAGTCAGGATATGCAACGTTTTATTAACAATTACACTTTATATATGAAAAAAAAAGTTTTTCAAAGTTTCTGGAGTTGTATTCTTCTTACAAAAGGCGAGGAAGAGAACAGAACACAGTGCACCTCGGAAAACTTTTAGGATGTTACTTTCAAATTTCTTCAGCAGTATTAATATTTGTACAGCAGTTGTATCGTGTCCTGAACAACGCCTATTTACATTAAAGTCCTGAAACGCAGTAGCAGCCCTGAACGCACTAAAATAGCCTCTTTTACCACTCAAGACATACATTAAAGTGTGAAAAACGACCTACTTGAAGACAAAGTTTATTTTTCAGTGGACAGAAACCAGCTTGACAAACTCATTACATTTCATTCGCCAGGGTCAACCTAAAGCTGTCCAATGTTCAGTTAGCCTCAAAGCTAGCATGCTGTTTCTCCACACCAAACTCTCAAGACGCCACTGATGATTTCTAGTTGCAGTGGGACAGCTGGGACTAACTGGATGTGGACGACTGCTGTTCTTACACATCCTCGTAAGAGTGGGGAACGCCACAGGTTGGAACAGCCAGAGAGAGAGAGTGTGTGTGTGTGTGTGTGTGTGTGGTGATGTCGTCATCCAAAACACCATCTGTTCATCTCTGATTGCCCAGTTATTTGTCTGAGTCTGGGCTGCCGACAGCATAGTGACTTTTAAAGATGGTGGAATGGTTGGAATGTGTTCAGACCAGACCCTGTTGGGACCTCTTTTCTTGCGTATCCTTGGTAACGTGTAGTGACTGCCTCTTTCGGGTGGTATACTTTCACTAACATCTACAGGGGGGGGAGGGGGATAGAATAGACAATGTCAGACACTGTACAGGCTTGATATGAATGCAAATAATCTCCCCATGGTTGAAAAATCTCTTCTATCAATAATGTGGTCTATTCTTTCAGTATGTATGCTTGAAGTGGTTCAACATTCACCAGACTAATTAACTCAGAAAATGTTCTTTGATTGGTTATACGACAACTCCTTTAACGCTGATCAATTCCAAATAACTGCCCCCGAAATTAGTTGTGAACATGTCATGTGTTTCGAATAATGATTTTACTGCCGTTGGCGAGAGCATGGGAAGGGACCGCCAAATAACCCCGGTGTAGTTTAACATGAGTCTTATCACACTTCCTGCTCTGCCCCACGGCTGCTGGTTTGAAACCCTCCCCTCCTGTGTTTTCTGTACACGTGAGGTTGTAACGTTTTATCCACAGGACATTGCCTAACATGAACATCGGCTGAAGGCCACTTGTTGTCCAACTCAGAGCAATTACTGCCACCATCAAAGGAGATCTTGATATCTCATTCGCATCAAGCTGAGGCCTCCACCACTGTGGGAAAGTGTGTGGGAAACATACCCCCTCGTACCCTCTCTCCCACCCCCCCTCCCTCTCTCCCACCCACCCCGTTCGCTCTCCCCCCTCTCCCCCCCCCTCTCTCGCTCCCTCCCCCCTTCTCTCTCTCTCTCTCTCTCACCCCCTCTCTCCCTCTCTCTCTCTCCCCCCCTTTCTCTCTCTCCCTCCCCCCCTTTCTCTCTCTCCCTCCCCCCCTTTCTCTCTCTTCCTGTCTCCCCCCCCCCTCTCCCCCCCCCCCTCTCTGGTACCCTGCTCTATATCCGTCCGTTCTTCACATCTCCAATGGCGCCCCAGACGTCAAACAGGAAGACGTCAGGGAAGGCGAAGTCCCCGAGCACCGAGTCCAGGGCCTCAGCAAAGTCGTCTGGGTTCTTCTTGTCCTTCCCGGCCTCCACGATGGTGGTGGCTGAGGACGAGGAGGAAGATGACAGAGATCAAGACAAAGGAAGGATGAAGAGATAAGTTGGTGCTACATCGACCAGGACTGAGAAGCTGAAGTTCTGCATGTCCTCAAGATAAAGGCTGGAATCATCAGGCCTTCAATGATGGTCCTGTTTATGATTGTGTTTTTTTTTTTTTCAAATGTCACAGTCCAGCAGTATTACTTTTTTTACTGACTTTAATTAC